>SNQJ01S0003490.1:194327-205096 GCA_010110895.2 Picea sitchensis
TTGATATTGCACTTGGCGATCGTGTTTTAAATTCCACAAGAATATTTGTAGAAGCGATTATGTATTTAACAGTGGCATATAATTGTTAGATCAGGAGAATCCAGGCAATACATAATTTGTATTGAAATTTCTACATGGTATCAGAGCGCAAAAGATTGCAAAAGCTTTGTTTGTGATTGGATAGAATTAAAATTTGCAGAAAGACTTTCTTGGTGCTACAATTGATTCAAGATCAAAATGGCTTTCAATGGATTGAGGTTAGAGTATACACCCGAGGGAATATCGAACTGTATTTCTTGGAAGGACAGGTGGAGGAAGTACTTGAAGACAATGGCTTGAAGGAATTCATTGACAAAGATGTTCCTAAGCCAGATGCTGGAAATATTGATGCATGGAAAAAGAAAGTGGCAAAGGCGAGGAGGATTCTATTGGAGGGAGTACGAGACCACATTGTCTCAAGCCTCCATGGGAAAGCCAAACCACATGCAATGTGGAATACTTTGACGGATCTATTCCAAAACAACAACGACCATAGAAAATTGGCACTCAAAGATAAGTTCAGTAAGATCAATATGGAGAAGGGAGACTCCATTCCAAAATATATCACGAAGTTTGTCCAATGTCGGGATGAGTTGGGGAGTGTGGGAATAATAGTCGTTGATGATTATTTGGTGAGCTTGGCTCTCCTAGGACTTCCTAAGAGTTGACACAGTTATCAAGACTCTGTCAATGGAAGGGAAAAATTTCCAGATTGGGAACGACTATGGTCGGATCTAGTGCAGGAGAAGTTCAGGCGGAACACCATAGATGGCTCTTCATAAAAGAATTATGATGAAGAGGATTGTGCTTTAGCTTCCAAGGCAACGAAAGGGAAGGGGAAGAAATTCCATTCAAAATGCAAGTCTAAATTCAAGAAGATGGATTTGTCCAAAGTGAAGTGTTTTCACTTTCACAAACATGGGCATCTCACTACTAATTGTCCGCAGAAGAAGAAGAACAAGAAGGTTGTTGGAGCTGAAACTGGTGAGGCCCTTGCCTCACAATTTGAACTTGACTTCTCTTTGATCACATGCATGGCTTCAAGTGCATTGGGATCGGTATGGTATTTGTATAGTGGCACTTCCTTCCACATGACGGGAGATAAGGATATTTTTAGTGACTTGGAGGAGAAAGATCTAAAAATGCATATAGAGATGGGCGACGATGGACGATACATTGCAAATGGAATTGGTTCCATTACCTTTTAGAGGGATTTAAGTAAACCATTTCAATTAAAATATGTTATGCATGTCCCAGGTCTGAAGAAAAACCTGGTCTCAGTCGCAATGTTGGAGGACAGAGGATATGACATTGTTTTCAGTGGTGGACAATATTTTTTACGACATAAAACAACAGGTCAAGTCAAGAGGATAGGGATTCGAGTTAAGAATATCTACATGATGGAGGTAGATGGATACACTGCCATGATGCAAAAGGAAAAAAATGTTGTGAGCCGAGATAAGGACGAATTATGGCACAGGTGATTGGGCCATCTTCATCATGGAGTCCTAAAAATCATGTAGAAAATATCTACTGAACTTCCAATGGGAAAACTTGCTTAGTTAGATCAGTTCAAGGGTTGCACCATGGGGAAGTATGTAAATTCCACCTTTCATGAAAAGGAGAACCGTGCTTCGGTGATCCTGGAGAGAGTTCACACAGACGTGTGTGGACCATTCTTGATTGCTTCAACAACAAAACATAAGTAATATGTTATTTTTGTTGATGACTTTTCTCGTAAATGATGGATCTTCTTCATGCAAAAGAGGGATCAAACAGTCTCAAAGTTCTGTGAGTTTAAAGCATTGGTGGAGAAAAAGTTGGGGAAGCAAGTGAAATCTCTAAGAAGTGATAATGGTGGAGAATGCATCTCTAACGAATTAAAATACTTTTGCAACAAATAAGGAATTCCAAGAGAACTCATAGCGCCTCATAACCCACAACAAAATGGGGTTGAGGAGAGGAAGAACAAAGTGATCGTGAGTGTAGCACAAGTGATGTTGCATGATCATGGCCTACCAATGCATTTATGGGTGGAAGCATGCAAGACTGTGGTTTATGTGAAAAATTGTTGTCCTCATAGAGTACTTGGCATGAGTACACCTGAAGAAGCTTTCACTGGTAAGAAACCTGATGTTTCTCATTTTAAGATTTTTGGCTCATCTGTTTATGTGCATGTGACCAAGGATGCCAAGAAGAAGCTGGAACTGACTGTTGAAGTTGGGATATTTGTGGGGTACACAAAAACACCCCATAATTATCATGTGTATTTTCCTAACAATGAGATGACTATTATGTGACGGGATATAAAATTCGACGAGGGGAAAGGCATGCGGTTGTCGCTTGAGAGGGAGTTAGACTTGCATGCATAGGAGGAACTGTTGGTTCCCAAAGATGAGTCTCAAGATGTGGATCAGCCACATGAGGAGGTTCATGGAGTGGAGGAAACCACTCAAGCAAATCCATCCATTAGAAATGGTAGAAAGTGCACCACGTAAGATGATAGATCGAGACTAGATGCTGCAAAGAATGTAGGAGCCCCTACTTCACAATGCAGACAAAGACAGTCTCCTGATCGATTTACTGGATACATGGCTCTCATGAGAAAATGTATTATGACTGAACCATCTTCCTTTCAGGAAGTAGTGCAGGATCCCACTTGTGTTGATGCAATGGTGAAGGAGTATGACTCCATTTTCAAAAACATTGCATGGGAAATTGTCCCAATACCGGTTGACAAATTAGTGGTAGGTTCGAGATGGATCTACAAGGGTAAGATTTTAATCATTATTCTTTATGTTGATGATTTAATACTGACTAGTGATGAGCAGCTGATACACTCATGCAAGGAGGACCTTGCAAAGGAGTTCTAGATGAAAGATTTGGGCCTTCTTCATTATTTCCTTGGATTGGAAATATAGCAGCAAGATGGTGAGCTTTTTGTGTCTCAAGGAAAGTATGAAAGGGAGATACTAGGTAAGTTTCACATGGAAGGCTGCAAACCCATGGATACTCCTCTTCCAAGAAATTGGAGGAAATAGGATGCTACTTTTGGAAAGGTAGTGGATGCTACTGTCTATCGACAGTTAGTGGGTTCTCTAATGTATTTAGTGAACACGAGACCAAACATTTTCTATGCGGTTAACCAGCTGAGTCAAGCGATGGTTAAGCCTACCAAGCTCTTTTGGAAGGTGGGCAAGCATGTCCTGAGATACCCAAGGGGCACATCTGAGTATGGCTTATGGTACAAACAAACAGATGAGGTGAAGTTGCATGGCTTCACGGATGCAGATTGGGTGGGAATCCCAACGGAAAGAAAGAACACATCAGGGGGGATCTTTAGTATCAGATTTACAGTTGTTTCTTGATACAGCAGGAAGAAGAGATCAGTGGCACTCAGTTCAGCAGAAGCATAATACATGGCAGCGATTCAAGCTGCATGTGAGGCTATCTGGATGAGAAATATCTTGGTTGGTTTGTTTGGTTCTCATTTAGATCCAACAGTGATTCATTGTGATAATCAAAGTTGCATTAAACTCTCGATTAATCCTGTGTTTCATGATAGATCTAAGCATATAGATATCCGGTATTATCATCTCAGAGATTGTGTGCAGCGGAAGATCATGTTGCTTCAGTACATTCCTACAGAAGATCAGGATGCAGACATTCTGATGAAGTCACTCACTAGGAGAAAATTTGAATACCATAGAGACATGATTGGGGTGAAGGATAATCCCTTTCTTGTTGATAGGGAGTGTTGAAAAGTCAACAATAAATGTGTGTCTAACTTATTTTTCCCTTAAATAAATTGGACAATAAATATTAATCTATTATCTCATAATTACTCGAAATAGTTAACTGAAATGGAAAATCCGTTAGCTATAGGAAATTTGAGTTCAAAGGTTGACTGGTGGGACATGGAAGTCGAATTAGTTGTAAGTAAGTGACTTGAAGTTGTAACAAAGTTATAAGTGTAGTTATGTGAGTTGTGAAGTAGTTTAACTCAGTTAAATGAGTTAAGATCAGTTGTACTAGTTGTAATTGAACTTACACTAGTGAGAGTTCATTGAATTAATTATTAATTAATTCACAATCAGTGAATTCACATGAAAATGAAGATTTACCATTGTTAACTACATGCATGTCAGATCCAGTGGAGACCCAGTTGAGATAACAGGTGAAAGGGACAGTTTGGCTATCAATTGTGATTTGAGTGAAGTGCACTCATGCAATCACACACACAGTGGATGTGCCCATGAGCAGTGCACAGCCTAGGCAAGAGGAATTCGAATTCATTTGCAGGGTTTTCATCAGCAAGGATTGCGCAGAAGAGGCAGGCTGTCTGGAGGCAAAGAATTGGCACATGTATTTGCTAATTTTTGTATGACAGTGTGAGACGATTGTATTGTACTGAGAGCTCTTGGATTAGAGTTTTGTATTAGATTGTTTCATGATCCATGATATACATAATATATGATAGTGGGGTTTTTAGCTTTATGCTTTCCCAATAAAACATATGTGTTATGTGTGATTGATCTTTCTTCTTGATATTGCAATTAGCGATCATGGTTTAAATTCCACAAGAATATTTGTAGAACTGATTTTGTATTTAACAGTGGCATATAATTGTTAGATCAAGAGAATCCAGGCAATACATAATTTGTATTGAAAATTTCTACACCCCCTATTAATTACGTTTCCAAGCTTCAACTTAAAATGGGTTTTGTTCTCCTAAGCATAATTGATTCCTTTCATTTGAAATATTTGCATGTCCCTCTTTTGTAGCTTCCCCTTTTTCCCCATGTTTTCACATGGTTTTCACACTCACCCTTGCTCCTCCCACTATGATTTAAACATTGATATCAACCCAAATGGGAAGGAATTTGAGCCACACATGCATTATGTGTTACCTTTTCTATCAACCATAAACCCATGACCCGCTCAAAGTGAAAGATAAACTTTGAACTTGATCATTCACCATTCATGCAAATCATGACCTTGAACATGGCATGAGAATATGAAAACCCCTTGGGAATGGTGTCCATACCTAACCATTCACTACCCTGATAATTGGTTCTTTGACCCTATGACACATTTGACTTGATCTCGTTTTCTCCCACTTTGAATATTCTCCCTAACTTAGCCAACCCAAATTTTGTAGGCCTCGATTCAAAATGGAAAATTGATTGTTCAAGCGATGAATAAACTCACAACGTTGTTGGCATTGCTAGATAAATATGCATGTGTTTTAAGATTGAAGGCACCATTTAGACCCTTGTAGATATGGGTGAATCCTTATTTTGCAAACAATGTCTAAGAATGGTATGGTAGAAATCATTTCCCTAAGACCTCGTTGATATCTCAAAATTCACCTTCTACAAAATGAACTTACCAACATGCATAACATAGTGTGACTAGTAGAAATCTATACTAGAAACTTATGAATCCTCTCATAAGACATTTCTCGAAGAAGCCAGTAAGGAAATGGACATAAACATTTTATTATTTGTTGAAATATTGTAAATTCGAAGAATATTCTAATTATATTTGAGTTATTATCTTATATATCAAATCCCCTTTTGTGGATTGATCATGTCGGGACTTGTATAAGACCAAATTCCCCTTTGTGGATTGGTCAAATCATATTTATGTAGTGGCATTTGTAAAGTCGACCCCTAGGGTTTACAAAATGGTTTTAACTACTCTTGGAAGAAGTCGACCCCTAGGGTTTACAAAGTGGTTTTAACCACTCTTGGAAGAAGGCGGCCCTACTAATTGAAGAGACACAACCCTAGCGCCTCCTCAACAAGTATTTATAAGTGAGGATGGCACCTCACTTGTTCATTCACTCACTCACTCATCCAGTGCGCATCTTTTGAAGGCAGATGTAGGAGGAAGGAGAAGAGAGGCGCATGCTCAGTCCTAGTTTATTCTTGGATTTTTTGGTATTAGTCTTGGCATTGTATTGGCAATCTATTATTGAGGAAGTTTTTGTTGGGTTTTCTCCCCCATGAGGGTTTCGCAGGATAAAATGTGGTGTACCATGTGATTGTGTTTCTTTCAGTGATCCTCTTTATGTTGTTGTTTTTGGAAATACATTGAGAAAATTGAAATAACCTAATAACAACATTAATCTTAACATGGTATCATATCTTGACTTATTAGAGCACCTTTCACTGGGTATCTAGAAATGTCACTATTATCGTACAAGGAAATTAGGGCTTTTCACTGAAGAGGAATTTTTTACCAAAACCTATCTAGGGAAGTGCACCCTACCCTAGCACATATTTTGGTAACTTGAGCACACCATTTCAGTGGCCAGATTCTCTAGAAAGTCAAAACCTAGTTTTGACTGGTACTGGAAAACCAGGAAACTGGAACCAGTACCAGAAGTACCAGTCCATAATTGCGCAGGTCAAGTTTTAAGGGGTAAAACTTGGAATTTTATGAAACAATTAGCTCCAGCCAACTCGCATCAGCCCAACGCATCTCCTGGTAAGTTCAGAGCCATTTTCTAGTCATTTTCCTAGCGCCAGGTCAAGATGTCTGGAAGCACCAAGCTTGTTGACAAGTTAGAAGGTGTGGAATTTCCATGCCTGGAAGTCCATAATTGGACTTATTCTTGAAGAGAATGACCTTGCAAAATTCATAAAAGAAAATGTACCGAAACCTGAAGAAGAAGAAACCAAAGAGAAGTACAAGAATGATATGATTAGGGCCAAAAGGATAATTTCATATTCCATTAAATACCACTTGATCCCTCAAGTGTCTTCTAAGAATACTCCAAAATAGATGTTTCATTCCCTAACCAGAATGTATGAAGGAAAGAACATCAACCAGAAGATGAACTTGAGAACACAACTCAAGAATACAAAGATGCAGAAAGGAGAAACAGTTCAAGACTATTTCTCTAGGGTTACTCAATTCAAGGAATAGTTATACACAATTGTATACAACTTGGATGAAGATGAACTCATCATGACAACTCTTAATGGTCTCACAAGACCTTGGGACGGCTTCATCCAAATTATTTTTGCAAGAAAAGAGAAACTCCAATTTAACAGTCTATGGGAAGAATGTGTTCAAGAAGAAGCAAGAGTAGCCAACTGAGAAGTTGTACTATTAAGGGATGAATATCAAGCCCTAGATGCTCATTCTAAAGGAGGAAAGAAAAGGTCTCATTTCCAAAATGAGACCAATTTTCATAAATAATCTCACCCTCCAAAGAGATTCTAGAAATATCATAAGGGTCAAAGAAAGGGAAAAGACTTATCCTCTTATTAATGTTATCATTGTGATAAGATGGGACACATTGCTAAGAATTGTTCTTCCAGAAAGGAAGAATACAAGAACAGAAATAACAAAATACATCATGCCCGTGCAGTTGAAGATGATGAGCCACCCAAGAAGTTGACTAAAGAAGAAATTGAAGATCATGTTTTTTTTTCCGCCCTCTCAGGACCTGTGACACCTAGAGAGTATACTTGGATCATATATAGTCGTGTCTCTAAGAACATGAGAGGACGAAAATACATTCTCTCTAGCCTTACAGAAAATAACTTCCCCCATAAATTTTCACTTGGAGATGATTATCAGTACCCTATCAAAGGAATGGGAGAATCCACCTACAAACTGGATTCAGGAACTCTGATGAGAATGAAGGTTGTACTCTATGTACCAGGTTTGAAAAAGAACTTACTTTCTATCTCAACCCTAGATAAGAAAGGTTTCAGGGTTGCATTCATAAATGGTGAAGTTCTTATGTGGCATAAAGGAAAAACTATAGAAGATTTAGTTGTTATTGGAACAAAAGAAGGAGGTTTGTACAAGTCAAAAGGTCACTTAGATGTAGCCTTAACTCACTCTACTGAAAATACTTGTGAACTTTGGCATAGAAGACTAGCTCACATAAACTACAAAGCCTTACCATATGTAAGCAAGGTAGTTACAGGTTTACCATAAATTAATGTTGATCATGAAGGTGTATGCAAGGTATGTGCACAAGGAAAGAACATAAAGAATCCTTTCCCAAAGAGCGACAGTAAAACATAAGGAATCTTGGAACTCATCCACTCAGATGTATGTGGTCCAATTCCATCTACCTCTCTAAGCGGGTTTGTATACTATGTATCATTTATTGATGATTACTCTCATAAGACTTGGGTTTATTTCTTGAAATCAGAAGATGAAGTACTCGGAAAGTTCAAGGAATTCAAAGCTTTGGTAGAAAACCTCTCTGAAAGATAAATCAATATACTCAGGTTAGATAAGGGAGGAAAGTACACCTCAAATGAATTTGGAAGATTTTGCATAGATTTCAAGATTAAGAGGGAGCTCACCACTCCTTATAATCTTCAACAAAATGGTGTAGTAGAAAGAAAGAATAGAACAATTATGGAATCAGTAAAGACTATGATTCACGATCAAGATCTTCCAATGCACTTATGGGATGAAGTAGCAACAACAATAGTATATGTCCAAAATATATTATCCCATAGTGCACTTGGATTCAAAAATCCCAAAGAAATATTCACTGGGAAGAAGCCATAAGTAAGCCATCTCAAAATATTTGGTTGTCCAGTATTTGTACACATTCCAAAATAAAAGAGAACTAAGTTGGATCCCTCAGGAAAGAAGGGAATATTTGTTGGATACTATGAGGTCTCTAAGGCCTTCATCATTTACATATTAGGTTACCATCATATTAATATCAGTAGAGATGCAACCTTTGATGAATATGCAACACTCAAGAGATCAAGGAAATTCCATCTTGAATAAGTATATGAAGAAGAACCTATAACTCCCGTAGTTGGAGAACCCGTGAAGGAAGTTACAGTTTCCCATGATGATGAGATTCTAGAAGATCATGATATGATAGAATCTCAAGAACCTCTCCATATGACAATCTCTCACAAGAGAAAGTCGGCTTGGGAGAGAGAAATTATTCAAGATGAAGAGAAGTATGGTACCCCAGAAGGAACCAGAGACAAAGAAAGAAACCTAAGCCATTCTCCATCTATATGGCCTTGATGTGTGATCTCGTAGAAAAGGAACCTACTTGCTTTGAAGAATACATTCAGAAGAAAAAATGGGTGGATGCCATGACAGAAGAATATCAGTCCATTATAAAGAATGTTGTATGGGAAGTAGTTCCCATACCAAAGAACAAAGATGTGTAATCTTCCAAGTGGATATACAATGAAAACCATAAAGAAAGATTTATGGCTCGTGGTTTTTCTCAAAAGGAAGGTATTGATTATGAAAAGACATTTGCTCCTGTAGCCATATACACTTCTATCAGAACCATCATAGCTCTTGCAACCAAAATGAAGTGGAAGTTACACCAAATGGATGTGAAAACAACCTTCTTAAATGGTGTTATTGAACAAGAAGTGTATATAGAACAACCACAAGGGTTTGAAGTTGAAGATAGAAAGACTCATGTATGTAAGTTGAAGAAAGATATGTATGGGCTAAAGCAAGCTCCTAGAGCTTGGTATGGAAGAATTGATATTTTCCTTACAAGCTTAGGCTTTACCAAGAGTAAAGTTGATTCTAACCTTTACTTCAAGGTTATGAATGATGAGCCAATTATATTGCTATTGTATGTGAATGACTTATTCTTAACAAGAGAAGAAAATCTCATCACAAAGTGTAAGGAGAAACTCTCTGCAGAGTTTGAGATGAAATACCTTGGCTCGATGCATTATTTCTTAGGTCTTGAAGTTTGGCAGAGTCCGGAGAAGATCTTCCTTAACCAATGGAAGTATGCAGTTGAAATACTGAAGAGATTTGACATGTTAGAATGTAAATCCATGAACACACCCATGGAAACAAATTTGAATCTCATGGTTGATACTTCGTCATAGTCGATTGATGCTACTCTCTATAGACATATTATTGGTTCATTGATGTATCTGACGAATACCAGGCCAGATATATGCTTTATTGTGAACACCTTGAGTTAGTATCTAGTAGAGCCCATATGTGTTCACCTTGTAGCTGCAAAGCATGTGATGAGATACCTTAAGGGTACATTAGATTATGGTATTTGTTATACTAGAGATCATGACTTCATATTATATGGTTATACTGATTCAGATTGAGCTGGAAGTGCTTCTGATAGAAAGAGCACTTCAAGATGTTGTTTCAGTTTGGGGTCAGCCATGAATTCATGGAAAAGAAAGAAGAAATCAAGTATTGCTCTCAACATGAAAAAATCAGAATATATTGCAGCATGTTCCGCCAGTTGTGAATCCATATGGCTTCCGAAGTTGTTGAAAGGTCTGTTCGATCTGGAGATGGAAGCCATTGTGATCCTATGTGATAACCAGAGTTGTATAAAGATGATGAATAACCTAGTGTTCCATGATAAGTCGAAGCACATAGAGATACAGTATCACTACATTCATGATATGGTGCAGAGGGGAGCTATAAAGCTCCAATATGTTGGCACAGATGAGCAGGTTGTAGATGTGTTGACCAAGCCTTTGTCTCATGTGAAGTTTGAGTACTTCCGAGACAAGATTGGTGTTGTTTGAAAGGACCTCCCTCGAAAGGGGGAGTGGGGTGAAATCATGAAGATGAGTTACACTTTTGCTTGTTTTATGAGAAAAAAAACTATATTTTCACAAGTTATTCAACTTCCGACATATAAAAGTATTTTTTTTATTTAGAATTTCACTTTACAGTAAAAACAAAACTTGTGAAGAATTGTGTTAGCTTTCCAA
>SNQJ01S0003490.1:205146-237884 GCA_010110895.2 Picea sitchensis
AAATTTGTGTGGACCATTCTCGGTTGCTTCAACAACAAAACATAAGTATTATGTTATTTTTGTTGATGACTTTTCTTGTAAATGTTGGATATTCTTCATGCAGAAGAAGGATAAAAAATTCTCAAAGTTATGTGAGTTTAAAGAATTGGTGGAGAAAGAGTCGGGGAAGCAAGTGAAGGCTCTTAGGAGCGATAATGGTGGAGAATATATCTCTAACGAATTCAAATACTTTTGCAGCAAAGAAGGAATTCGAAGAGAACTCATAACACCTCATAACCCACAACAAAATGGGTTCGTAGAGAGGAAGAACATAACGATTGTGGGTGCAACACAAGCGATGTTTCATGATCATGGCCTACCAATTCATTTGTGGGCGGAAGCATGCAACACTGCAGTTTATGTGAAAAATTGTTGTCCTCATAGAGTACTTGGCATGAGTACACCTGAAGAAGCTTTCACTGGTAAGAAACCTGATGTTTCTCATTTTAAGATTTTTGGCTCATCTGTTTATGTGCATGTGACCAAGGATGCCAAGAAGAAGATGGAACCGACTGCTGAAGTTGGGATATTTGTAGGGTACACAGAAACACCCCATAATTATTGTGTGTATTTTCCTAAGAGTAAGATGTCTGTTAGCGACGTGATATAAAATTCGATTTGGGGAAATCAATGAGGTTGTCGCTTGAGAGGGAGATAGACTTGCATGCACATGAGGAACTGATAGTTCCCAAAGATGAGTCTTAATATGTGGATCAACCACATGAGGAGGTTCATGGAGTGGAGGAATCCACTCAAGTAGATCAATTCATCGGAAATGGTAGAAAGTGTGCCACGAAAGTTGATAGATTGAGACTAGATGTTGCATAGAATGTAGGAGCCCCTAGTTCACAGTGTAGGCAAAGACAGTCTCCTGACTGATTTACTGGATACATGGATCTCATGAGAAAATGTATTTTGATTGAACCATATTCCTTTTAGGAAGAAGTGCAAGATCCCACTTCAGTTGATGCTATGGTGGAGGAATATGACTCCATTATAAAAAACAATGCATGGGAAATTGTCCCAAGACCGGTCGACAAATCAGTGGTAGGTTCAAGATGGATCTGCAGGGTAAAGAGAGTTGTTGATGGGAGTGTAGAGAAACACAAGGCCAGTTTTGTGGCTCGGGGATTCTCACAAATAGAGGGGATAGATTATGATGAGACCTTTGCACCTATCACAAGGTACTCTTCCATAAGATCCATCTTTTCACTCTTAGTGCAGATGGGTTGGCACATTCATCAGATGGATGTAAAAACTACGTTTCTCAATAGGATCATTGAGGAAGAAGTGTACATTGAGCAGCCAAAATGTTTTGAGGCCTTTGACAAGGAGTCTCATGTGTGTAGACTCAAGAGAGCATTGTATGGGCTGAAGCAAGCACCCCGTGCTTGGTACACTCGGATAGACAACTATTTCACCGGATTGGGCTTCACCAAAAGTGAAACGGATGAAAACCTATACCAAATTGTGGTGGAGGGTAAGATTTTAATCATTTTTCTTTATGTTGATGATTTAATACTGACTGGTGATGAGCCATGATATACTCATGCAAGGAGTACCTTGCAAAGGAGTTTGAAATGAAGGATTTGGGCCTTCTTCATTATTTCCTTCGATTGTAAATATGGCAGCGATATGGTAAAATTTTTGTTTCTCAAGGCAAGTATTCAAGGGAGATAATGGGTAAGTTTCACATGGAGGGCTGCAAACCCATGGATACTCCTCTTCTAGGAAATTGGAGGAAAGATGATGCTACTTCTGGAGAGGTAGTGGATGCTACTATCTATCGATAGTTAGTGGGTTCGCTAATGTATCTAGTGATCACGAGACCAAACATTTTCTATGAGGTTAGCCAACTGAGTCAAGTGATGGTCAAGCCTACCAAGCTCTTTTGGAAGGCGGGTAAGCATGTCCTAAGATACATGAGGGGCACATCTAAGTATGGCTTATGGTATAGACAGACGAATGAGGTGAAGTTGCATATCTTCACGGATGCAGATTTGGCGGGAAGCCCAACGGACAGAAAGAGCACATCAGGGGGGGTCTTTAGTATCATATCTACAGTTGTTTCTTGGTACAGGAAGAAACAAATATCCGTGGCACTTAGTTCAGCGGAAGCGGAATACATGGCAATGAGTCAAGCTGCATGTGAGGCTATATGGATGAGAAAGATATTGGTTGGTTTGTTTGGTTCTCATTTAGATCCGACAGTGATTCATTGTGATAATTAGAGTTGCATTAAAGTATCGATTAATCCCGTGTTTCATGATAGATCTAAGAATATAGATATCATAAATCATCATCTCAGATATTGTGTGTAGCGGAAGATCATGTTGCTTCAGTGCATTCCTATGGACGATCAGGATGCAGACATTCTAACAAAGGTGCTCACCAAGAGCAAATTTGAATACCATAGAGACAGGATTGGGGTGAAGGATAATCCCTTTCTTGTTGAGAGGGAGTGTTGAAAAGTCAACAAGAAATGTGTGTATAATTTATTTTTCCCTTAAATAAATTGGACAATAAATATTAATCTATTATCTCATAATTACATGAAATAGTTAACTAAAATGGAAAATCAGATAGCTATAGGAAATTCCAGTTCAAAGGTTGATTGGTGGGACATGGAAGTTGAATTAGTTGTAACTAAGTGACTTGAAGTTGTAACAGATTTATAAGTATAGTTATGTGAGTTGTGAAGTAGTTTAACTCAATTAAGTGAGTTAAGCTCAGTTGTACTAGTTGTAATTGAACTTACACTAGTGAGAGTTTAGTGAATTAATTATTAATTAAGTCACAATCAATGATCTCACATGCACCTGAATATTTACCAGTGTTAACTACATGCATGTCAGATCCAATGGAGACCTAGTTGAGATAACAGGTGAAAGGGACAGTCTGGCTCAATTGTGATTTGAGTGAAGTGTACTCATGCAATCACACACATAGTGGATGTGCCCATGAGAAATGCACAACCTAGGCAAGAGGCATTCAAATTCATTTGCAGGTATTGCTTAGAGGAGGCAGGTTGTCTGGAGGCAAAGAATTGGCACATGTATTTGCTGATTTTTGTATGATAGTTTGAGATGTATTGTACTAAGAGCTCTTGGATTAGAGTTTTGTATGAGATTGTTTCATGATCCATGATATACATAATATATGATAGTGAGGTTTTTAGCTTTATGCTTTCTCGGTAAAACATATGTGTTATGTGCGATTGATTTTTCTTCTTGATATTTCAATTGGCGATCGTGTTTTAAATTCTGCAAGAATATTTGTAGAAGTGATTATGTATTTAACAGTGGCATATAATTGTTAGATTAGGAGAATCTAGGCAATAAATAATTTGTATTTAATTTTCTACACGGCGATCCCAGATTGTTGCATGATGTATTAAACCTGGTTTGCGATGTCGTCGCACTCTGCTCAGTTCTAAGGGTGCGCCAATTTTTTACGTGGGAAAAACAAGCATATTCACGATGCTTCTAGAAGGAGAAGCTTCTATGGTGAGGTGGCCTCCAATCAGTTTGGATCTTACTCACTTTTTTAATTTAGTGGGATCATCCTAAATTCCTCACCTTATCCTCTTCAGCTTATAAAAGGAGAGGATCTCTCATGGAAAAAGTTAGTTGTTTTGTAGCTTGGGATATTAACTTGGATTGAGTTGGCTAGATTTTGGTGTGAGCTTGAGTAATTTTTATAGCTTTGGGATTTGCTTTGTCAAGATAGATTGTTGATCCTAGAACCCATGGAGCATAAGTGTGTGGGAAGCAAGGAATTGTTGGAAGGGACCTTACAACATCAAGGCATTGGTTGTATTCTCCTTTTTATATCTTTAATACAATGATATATTTCTTTCCCATAAAATTGGTCTTATTTTATTGTATGACTCCTTGATCACATACATAGGTTTTGTTGAGTATATGTTGTTTCTTTCACTTCATTGGCTTGTGTCTTTTTTATAGGTTCAACATCCCATAAGCCTTGGAATGGAGAGAGGATGACACTAGCGAGGACAAACAACATTTAAAAGGTATGTCATTTATGTTTTGTTAGTTAGTATGCTCGATAATTAAAACTTAGGGAAAGTTGTATATCATGTCTTGTTTTGTCCCAGTTTTGGGGTGAAAATTGGGAGATCTGTTTGTGTCCACACTTACCGATTTGTCCGATAAAAAAATTGGCAACCATACTGGGGAACGGATTATTTTCCTAGTTTTTCTTGTTTCCTTTCTTTGATTGCTTGGGTTCTATTTTTTGAGTCACTGGGAGGTCCAGCTTGACTCTCTGATTGTTAAACTTCACTGGAACAAATTTCTTTCTTTTTATTTTTCCCATTTTCCCTTTGATCGTCACACGCTACTTTGAGGGACAATGCAACAATTTAAGATCGAAGCACCTTTCCTTGAGCACATAGTGTGACATCATCGCACTATGTTTTTCTATGGCTTGCGATGATTAGGAATTGTTGCACTCTGTTAGTCTACAACGTGCAGTGATTGTGAAAAAAATTGATTTTTGATGGTTTTTCTTGCCCAAATCTTAGACATTGTTTTGGGGTGATTTGTTGGGTCTGATTACAGTCTACTTGAAATATTTGAATATGATTTTAGTTGTCTTTGAAACAAAAATATTAATTTCTTTCTTTCCATTAGATTGGGGGAATCTTTGCATTTGAAGTAGCGAAATTGCATGGTTTTTGGCATTTTTAATCTTGAAATAGCCAAGAATCGTTTATTGGATTACAGTCTCTTTGGCTCATTTCTTGAAGATCTTGATATTGATGAGTTTAATAAAATTTTGGGACATTGTGCATATGGGAATGATAAACGTTTTCTCCTTCTCGTAATATAGCTTTCATCAAAGTGAAATATTTTCATTCTCATTTCTTTGCATTGTTTAGAGTCAGTCAAAACATCATTTAGTCCACGCCATTTTCCTCTTGAGTAACAATAGCCTTAAAATAAAGTTATTATAAAAATTGATCAGACATTTTTATATTTTTTGGTAGCAAAGCTACATTAGATTAGTTGTAGGGATTTGGAATAGGTGTGAAAGATAAATTTCCAAAGTTGTAAACAAACATAGAATATTGAGTTAGGGAGAAGTAAATCCACTTATTACATTTTGTCCTGGGAAACCCTTCTAACACAAGGGTCAATCATGAGTTCGCGTTAGGACTGGTAGATTTACTCACCTTTCTTTATCGGTCTTAGTGTAGAGATTTCGCGTATTATTGGGGGTCACTTGAGGGTATACCCATGATTATGTGTGGGAGCTTCTCGAGTTGATTTCGGGCTAGATACCATACCTTTGTGCATGGATTAGACTGTCGAATGTTTTCCCAAGCATCATTTTTGTATTTGGTAACCTTAGTAGCCTACCCTTTTAGGGATTTTACACAAGGTGAGTGTGGAGGGGAAAGTCTTCACGGTACCTGGAATCGACGTTGGTCAAACTCACTCGGCTCCTTGAAGGGTATACCCACATTTATGTGTGGGATCTTGCACCAAGTTGTAAGTCCATTAAGTAGGCCATAAATGTAACTTTTCCACCCACTCTATTTCATCCCCTTCTTACGTTGTTCCCACAATGTTGGATTTCATCACCAACTAGAGTGTTCATTGTGAGAAGGTTTTGTTTTTTTGCTTGCTTCCTAGATTTTTTAGAGTGTGTTATTTGTTTTCCCTTACATGAATCTAGGTTGGAACTATGTTTATGGCGTCAGTTCCTGAAACGACCAACAAAGGAACCCCTTGTCCAGGGGAAACTTTTGTTTTTCCTTCTTACAAAAATGTTGGTCCTCCTTACATCTCTACTTTGAGCCTTCAAAGTCTCACAATTGGATTATCGGTATGGTTGTTTTCCACTCAGGTAATCCTGAATGTAGCTAGTGCTTCAGTTGTAAGCACTTCCCCCCAAGAACATCAACCTCATGTTGATCCTTCTCCTTCTTCACCAGTAAGATCTTCCTCACCTTCTTCACTTGCAAGTTCTTCTTCCATTTCATCTTCTTCGTCGAGTGAAATCTCTGAAGCTAGTAACCTAGTGGATAAGAAGAAGAAGAAAATCAAGATTAAGAAGAAGAAAAATAAGAAAGGGTCCAAACTTCCAACCATTGTCGGACATGTTGGAAAACAATCAGTTACTGATAATCATGTTGGGAGTGTTGATGATGCCAAGATCACCCAAAAAACCCGTAAGCCCAAGTAACCTTCCAGGATTTGTAAGGGTAGCCATATTCTTAAGGATTTCCCTGGTCTATCCAAGGTGATTAAAGCATGGTATACGCACCCCCACCAATCCATGTTGTCGGCCTCTGGAAAAGATGTTGATGACCTCACATCAACTAGTCAGGATGTCGTTGGGAAGAAGAAAAGTAGAGTCAATTTCCCATATATGTTATGTAGAGGGAGTCATCAAACTCACCTTTGCCCTCATATGGAAAAAGCCTCAAAATTACTATAAGACATGATTGTTTCCCAACCTCAACTTCCAGTTGCTTATCACAAGCTTACTCTTGACTCACCTATATTTGATGGAATGATCAACATGATCCCTTCGTCGATCAGTCTGGTTGATTAGGTAGTCAATTTGGTCACATACTTAGTTGAACCAGTTGACAAAGTGGTTGATCTGATCCCATCCTCATTCGATCCCACTCTCTCATTAGAGAGTGAAACCCAAGCGGTTGATCTATTTCCATCCATCGGCCCCATTCTCCCCTTGGAGAATGAAACCCTAGTGGTCGATCTAATATCATCATCGGTCGATCCTACTCTCCCACTAGAGAGTAAACCTGATACTACCCAATTTTTTCTTGTTGATACAGAATCTACCGTGCTAGGGAGAATTCCCCCTCTCGTGGAACCTCCTCCAAGTAATGAGGCCATCCTTTTTTACTGGGGTGCACTAAATGGACCTCGTCTTCCCTCTCACATTCCTTTAAATATTGCAATACTATTTCGTGGTCGTGACGTGCCTCAGATGTTGATAGATGAAGGTTTGTTCGTTAGTATTTTGTCCTCTATTGCTTGGAAATATTTGGGTTATCCTCAGCTTGTGTCAGTTACATAGAACCTGTTGGATTTTAACAGAAGAACCAATCACCCTTTAGGGGTCCTTCCTCAGTTTCCCGTAACTTTGGGAGGGAAAACTACCCTTATTGATGTCATGGTAGTCCAAGACCCCTTGGATTTCGATTTATTCCTTGGGAGAGATTATGTCTATGCCATTAAAGCTATCATTTCCACTCTTTTTAGAGTGATATATTTCCCACACGATGGAAGAGTGATGACTATTAATCAACTTTAGTTTGTTGGTCTTGAATTGACTATCAACTCAATGACTTCACTAAACGGTTCATATATGCAGTCAGTATCACCCCTACCACAGGTCAATTATGTGGCGTTGTCTCCCATGCCTTCAACTGTCGATGAAGATGAGCCTCTCACTGTAATCTCAATATCTTCTGACTTAGATATAGTAGTTGACATGGTGATCTCTTCGATAAGGTCTTTAGAGTTTGATCTCCTTACCCTCGTCGCGACCCTCGACATGTGTTACTTCCAGTGCATTGTTCTTCCATCCAGTGAAGATCTCTTGGAAGCCATGATGGAGTTTTTTCCTTTGAAATTGTGTCCTTTCAGAGCATTTTCCTCTTGGAATCCATGATCAAGAAGAGTTTTTTTAGCATGGTTTTATGATTTCAAGATCCTTCAAAAATGAAACCAGTTGTGAGCATATTTCTTGTTCCTATGTCAAGCTCATTAAAAAATGAAACAAACTACAAGGATAGTTTTTTTTGTCTTTGTGACAACCTCGTTAAAAAATGAAACAAATCTTACGAGCATAGTTCTTGTTTATGTGTCAAGCTCGTTAAAAAATAAAACAGAGGTATAGTGATTGAACCTGGATTCTCGAGAATAGTTTTTCTTTTTCATGGCAAGCTCGTTAAAAAATGAAATGGATTTCTCCCCTCTTTGATTGAGTCAAGTACTTCATTACATATAGTATTTTAAGCTTCATTTCATTCTCATGTGTCGTTAGATGAAAAAAATCTTGGGGGGCAATGCTTACAGCCTCTGGAATTCATGCTGAAGTTAAATTCGATAGTTTCTTAAACTGGGGGCTAAGTTCCAACCATCCATGTGTTATGCGTTGGTAATTCCAAGCATAGTTTTATATGGTTCAAGATTGTGTAAAAGTGAAACCACCTACCTCAAGCATAGTTTCCTCTGGTTCAAGATTGTGTAAAAATTAAATGAGGACCAATCATAGTTTTGTTTAGTTTTAAGCTTGTGTAAAAATAAAATCTATCCCAAGCATAGTTTTGTTTTGTTTTAAGCTTGTGTAAAAATGAAAACAATCCCGAGATCAATCTTTGTTCTTTCTTGTTCTCGTAAATACCTGAGAATGTAACCAAGTAAAATTTTGTCACTTTTTCAGACTCGTAAAGGTTATACAAAAAAGGAAACCCTGGAGTTCCCTTAATCTCTTTTCAGACTCTTTAAACATGAAAAGATTGACGAGCAACCTTGTTCTTTTCACGCTCATAAAATTATTCGAAGAAAACATCCGATGAGCGGTAGGTTATCACTTTTTCGGTCTCGTCAGATTAACTGATGAAAAAGGACCTGATGGATTTCTCTTTAAGTGTTTTTCAGACTCTCTAAAATTGAAAAACTTCTTAGTTTTCTTTCTTTGGACTCATTAAAGAAGCATCGAAAGACCCATATGGGATTGAACCACTCCTTCTTAGGTTTCATTAAACATACTCTGAGGTACTCATCTGAAGGATGAGATTATATCACAAGCATATGTTATCCTCCTCAATCTTACGTAAAAATAAAGAGGTACTCGCTAGAAATGGTGGGGGGGAATCTGGAAAGAAATTGATCTAAATTGGTATTCTATGGAAGAGTCACTTTTGAACATGACACCCTTTCACTCTCTCTATGTCTAGGTTGGAAAATTTTCTTGTCTCCTGATCATACTCCTTTATAAGATTAGAAATTGGTCTATGATCCCTATTGTTGAGTCAGTGTTTCCACGACAATTGTTGCGTCGTCAATATTTTCAAAGAGAATTTCATCCCAGAAATCCTTCTATTGCGTCGACCATTTCTACATTACTTAATCCTTCTATTGCATCATCCATCCCTGAGTCAGTGCTGAATCACTTATCACTTTGATCTACTTCAAATCTTTTTACCCATTTCGTGTCATTGATGGAGGATGCATTAAGGCCTTCCTGTGATGAGTCTTTTCTTGCCAAATTCAAATCATTATCCAGGAATTAGACTTAGAAACTAATTGGTACCTTGGAACTTTCATGCCTTTATGGAAGGTTTCCTCACTTTCGATGGTGATTTTTCCTTATTGACCCCTGATCGGGAGATTTCATCGAGTGTTCGACTTCAACTCATTAATTCGCATTCGTTGGATTGTACTAGAGTACCTTGGGGGTCATTGACAATAATGGTGATTTCCCTTGCACTTTTTAATGATATACACTAATGACCGGTAATCAAGTGGTTTCTACCATGTTCGACTTCAACACATGTATTAATGTGGTTAGATTCGTACTATAGAGTGGTGGAGATAAAGACCCTGAATCTTTTCTCACATATTCAAGTTGTGTTGGAGTATATTCAGATTGTACAATTGCATAGATCCATTGTGTATGTCTTGTGACTATGCTCAAATTTGAGTCTTTAACACATATATCCATAGTGTATTTTTGGTGGCTATGTTCATATTTGAGTCATATTAGCATGGATCCACAGTGTATGTTTGGTGACCATGATCCGTATTACTTGACATGGATATTTGCATGTCGGCATTTATCCTTTGAGTCATTTTTATTCTGAGTATGGGAATGCCTACCTTAGTGATGATATATTATTGTATTGTATTTCCTTATTTGTTGGCAGGTTTCCGACCGACATGTTCATTGTTCCCTACACACACTCAACAAAGTATTTCAGCTATTACTCTATTCTAACTTCATACTTTTGTGGGCTCTCTGTTACACATTATTTTCATCACCCTTATGACCGTTAATGATGTAAGCCTATCTGTTCTCTTCAGAGAGATCAATGGATTGAATTCCTGAGGAAAGAAAGGAGAAGAAATTTACCTGAGAGATGAAATCATATTTTCCTTTATAAAAAACCTAGTAAGGAGGATCATCGCACCTTGTCCAGTTCTAGGGGTATGACGATCCCAAATCGTCGCATGTTGTACTAAAACTGGTCTGCAACGTCATTGCACTCTGCTTAGTTCTAAGGGTGCGATGATTTTTGTACGTGGGAAAAATGAGCATCTTCTCGATGCTTCTAGAAGGAGAATCTTTTATGGTGAGGTGGCCTCCGATCGGTTTGAATCTTACTCGCTTTTATGATTTAGTGGGATCATCCTAACCTCCTTACCTTATCCTCTTCAGCTTATTAAAGGAGAGGAGCTCTCATGGAAACTGTTAGTTGTTTTGTAGCTTGGGAAATTAGCTTGGATTGAGTTGGCTAGCTTTTGGTGTGAGCTTGAGTAATTTTTGTAGATTTGGGATTTTCTTTGTCAAGATAGATTGTTGATATTATAATCTGTGGACTAGAAGTGTGTGGGAAGCAAGGAATTGTTGGAAGGGACCTTACAACATCAAGGCATTGGTTGTATTCTCTTTTTTTTCATATTTTTAATACAGTGATATATTTCTTTCCCATAAAATTGGTCTTATTTTATTGTATGACTCCTTGATCACATACAAAGGTTTTGTTGAGTATATGTTGTTGATTTCACTTCGGTGGCTTATGTATTTTCTATAGATTCAACATCCCATAAGCCTTGGAATGGAGCGAGGATGAAACTAGCGAGGACAAACGACGTTTAAAAGTCATGTCATTTATCTCTTGTTAGTTAGTATGCTTGATAATTAAAACTTAGGGAAAGTTTTATATCTTGTCTTGTTTTGTTCTAGTTTTGGGGTGAAACTAGGGAGATTCATTTGTGTCCACACTTACCGATTTGTGCGATAACAATGGCTTCATTTTGAATCCTTTTGTTCACATTGATCGTGATGTAATAAATGATTTTAAGTTCTTCTAGTGGGACTACATAAACACAAACTAATATTCATGATGTTAGGCTAATTGCACAATGATTTTCATGATTTTTTCTTAATCTAGTGGAGGCACTAAAATCCTAGGTATATTTTCTAGTTTTTGGGATGGAATAGGGATGTTGTATTTATCCATTTAAACTACACCCAATGGGAAATATTCCATATCATCATATTTATTTTCACCTTCTTTCTCTTCTTTCTCTTCATATTGGTTCAACCCACCAACTAGGTATGTCTTGGGGTCCTTGTTGTCTTCCTCAATCGCAGTGAGTTGGGTCTAGTATTGGTTGTTGGATCCCCCATGTGTGTTTTTACCCTGGTTGCACCAATTATTGTATTTTCATCATTCCTCACCCTTTCTTTCCCCTTGTGTTTCTTGTCCCTCAACTATTTCTTGAGGGTCCATTTCAATCTCAAACATATCTATTAGGGAAGAAGGTTGTTATTCTTCTATCAAGTCAACAACAACCTTAGGAGGATATCCTTTATTAACTTATAATGGGGTTATCAAATGAAAAAGGGGTGTCATTGTGGTGCATGATAGTTGTGTCTAGTGTGAAGTCCCAAACTAAATGTTCTTCACTACATAAGGTAGTCCTTAAACCTCTATCACTATCCTATGGTTTGTGTTTGGTGTTTGATGACTCCTGGGATTTTTTGTAAGTGGGGTATGGGTCAAAATCTATACTAGTTATGTAACCCCATGGTATAATTATTCTCATTTCTAGATATCCTTTACTATGGGTAAAATCTAGGGCATTTTAGAGAGTGATTTTTTTCCACTACAAGCCCTAGATGTCTAGCCTGCTTCTTTGATTTGACCTGATGAGGTGATGACCTTGAGTTCTTTTATTTTCCTTTATTACTTTGGCTCTCAATGGATAAGTAATGAGACATGGTACATGATTGGTAATTTTTCAAACTCATCCCATTCATTCAAATTCTTCTTTGGGAAAAGGAAGAATGTCCATTTCTCAGTAATGTTGGTCCTAACTCTTGGCCATCTATCCACTTATTTTGTGATAGTTTTGGATATGAGGATTAAGGTAAAAAAGCATAATTCAATCCTCTCTACACCTTCCATGATCATCTTGACATAGCTATTGCTTTAAGTAGCTTCAAATTTTAACCACTTTTAATCTAAGTGGTTGATAATCTTTGTGGGGAACCAAGGAAGATGCCAAGCTAACTCCATCATCCTATTATATCATAAAATGAATTCCTTTTATTTGAAATATACATATTCAATATTATTTTTGGACCTCCATGGAATAAATGTTACCGAAATCAACCCTTTCTCCAATTAACTAAGCCGACAACCTTGCATTGGTTTTTAGTTGAACATGGAAAAATAAAATAGAGAGTATCCATAGTTAAAAGTTGACATCTTTGAGTGGACATCAATTGTAGCCTCAATAAACTTGTTCAGGAATATTAGACACTAGTTTAGGAACCTACCTTCTGAAAATGCTCAGTTGCTAGCATAATGTCAATATTTCTTTCTTTCTTCTTTTACTTTCTCATTACATAACAAGATAGTATTTGGTCCATCGTTTTCATGGGAATTCATTTAATGGAGATGATATCATACCCCATATGTCCTCTATGGGTTCCATGTCATGTGCACAATTCATCATCTCCAAATTTCTTGGCACTCTTTTGTGGTTATAATGTTGTGCTGACCTTTGCCTCATTCACTAAATGAGTTGTGAGGTCATGAACATGCTCCAACAAGAAAGGGTAAGGCGTCTGTCAAGCTAGAGCTTACTCGGATGCACTCTTTAAAAAATGAAATTTATGTAGCGTTGCATTAGAGTTGGCAACCCAAAGGTGGGTATGTGAAACAAGTTCAAAAGGGATGGGACTTTAAGAGGCTACACTTTATCAACCATTTCTATTATTTTTCCTTTGTTTCTAAACTAAACTTTTTGCATGTAGTACACCAATTGTAGGTCTAGGAATTGCTCAAACTTTATGAAATTGTGCTCCACCATTAATGTGTATTCCAACTTTCCCTTGAAATATCCCATTTGAATGACTCTAGGGTCGATGTGGGTTCATCCACCACCACTTCCTTGCTTCTTATTACCATGCAAATATTCACTTTTCCCATGTTCTCTATCATAGGATCCATTCTTGTGTAAATGATTGACCATCCTTGGATTATACGTTGAATCCTTTCTCATTGGCCTCCACTCTGGTGCATAGGAAAAAAATTGTTCTCACTAGTTCTCAAGCACTTGTCACTTCTTCAACTCTTCAATCTATAGAATGACCTAGCAGGTTTATTGGGTTATTTTATATAAATTGTTGCGTTTAATATTGATATATAATTACCATAAATTTGAAATGTGATTGTATTGAGTGGTATATGACCATATTTGAGTGCATTTACTATTGATTTTTTTTCATAAATGAGATTAATTATTCCATGAAATAAGCCTTGAAACTGTCAATTGAGCCCTATCTCTTACCCATTAACCTGACTCATGTCATTTCACATTTATGGCTCAGTTAATTCATTGAGTGAAATTCGAACAATATTAATGTAAAAATACTCAATTACTTGACTTTTTTAATTTTGTTTTTAACAAAATAGTGCTATAGCACAACAACAAAACTCAAGGACTCTATATTGGCATGATTTTCTTACTGAATTGACCATTTAGAAATATATTTAACCCTTGAATACAAAGGTGGTTCTTGGATTCTATAAAAAAACTTTAAAAAATCATAAAAACTAACTCCCGACCTTCATTCCCAACTTGACTCAACTAACTAAAAACTTCCAATCATAGTGTTAAGATTTATTCAACTAACATGACTGAAGTAAATGGATTATTTGTACGACTAATACATATTGACATAGTGATCTCTTCGATAGGGTCTTTAGAGTTTGATCTCCTTACCCCCATCGCGACCCTCGACATGTGTTCCTTCCAGTGCATTGTTCTTCCGTCCAGTGAAGATCTCTTGGAAGCCATGAATGAGGTTTGTCCCTTGAAATTGTGTCCTTCCGGAGTGTTTTCCTCTTGGAAGCCATGATCAAGAAGAGTTTTTTTAGCATGGTTTTCTGATTTCAAGATCCTTAAAAAATGAAACCAGCTTTGAGCATAGTTCTTGTTCCTATGTCAAGCTCGTTAAAAAATGAAACCAACTACACGGATAGTTTTTTTCATCTTTGTGACAACCTCGTTAAAAAATGAAACAAATATTATGAGCATAGTTCTTGTTTATGTGTCAAGCTTGTTAAAAAATGAAATAGAGGTCTAGGTATTGAACCTGGATTCTCAAGCATAGCTTTTCTTCTCCATGGAAAGCTCGTTAAAAAATGAAATAGATTTCTCCCCTCTTTGATTGAGTCAAGTACTTCATTACGTATAGTATTTGAAGCTTCATTTCATCCTCATGTGTCGCTAGATGAAACAAATCTTGGGGGGAAATGCTTACAGCCTCTGGAATTCATGTTGAAGTTAAAGTTGATAGTTTTTTAAATTGGGGGCTAAGTACCAACCATCCATGTGTTATGCATTGGGAATTCCAAGCATAATTTTATATGGTTCAATATTGTGTAAAAATGAAACCACCTACCTCAAGCAGTGTTTCCTCTAGTTCAAGATTGTGTAAAAATTAAACGAGGACCAACCATAGTTTTGTTTAGTTTTAAGCTTGTGTAAAAATAAAATATATCCCAAGCATAGTTTTGTTTTGTTTTAAGCTTGTGTAAAAATGAAAACAATCCTAAGCTCAGTCTTTGTTCTTTCTCATGCTCGTAAATACCTGAGAATGTAACCGAGTAAAATTTTATCATTTTTTCAGACTCGTAAAGGTTATACAAAAAAGAAACCCCCTAGAGTTCCCTTTAATAACTTTTCAGACTCTCTAAACATGAAAATATTGTTGAGCAACCTTGTTCTTTTCATGCTCGTAAAATTATTTGAAGAAAACATCTGATGAGTGGTAGGTTATCACTTTTTCGGTCTTTTCAAATTAACTGATGAAAAAGGACCCGATGGATTTCTCTTTAATTGTTTTTCAGACTCTCTAAAATTAAAAAGCTCCTCAGTTTTGTTTCTTTGGACTCATTAAAGAAGCATAGAAAGACCCATATGGGATTGAACTACTCCTTCTTAGGTTTCATTAAACATACTCTGAGGGACTCGTCCAAAGGATGAGATTACATCACACGCATATGTTATCCTCCTCAATCTTACATAAAAATAAAGAGGTACTCGCTAGAAATGGTGGGGGGGGAATTGGGAAAGAAATTTATCTAAACCGGTATTCTATGGAGGAGTCGCTTTTGAACATGACACCCTTTCACTCTCTTTGTGTCTAGGTTGGAAAATTTTCTTGTATCCTGATCATACTCCTTTATAAGATTACAAATTGGTCTGTGATCCCTGTTGTTGAGTCAGTTTTTCCACGACAGTTGTCGTGTTGTCAATATGTTCAAAGATAAATTCAACCCGGAAATCCTTCTATTGTGTCAGCCATTTCTGCAGTCCTTAAGCCTTCTATTGCATCGACCATCCCAGAATCAATCCTGAATCACTTATTATTTTGATCTACTTCAAATCTTTTTACCTGTTTCATGTCATTGATGGAGGATACATTAAGGCCTTCCTATGATGAGTCTTTTCTTACCAACTTCAAATAATTATCTAGGAATTAGACTTAGAAACTATTTGGTACCTTGGAACTTTCATGCCTCTATGGTAGGTTTCCTCACTTTTGATAGTGGGTTTTCCTTATTGACCCCTGATCGGGAGATTCAGCCGAGTGTTCAACTTCAGCTCTTTAATTCACATTCGTTGGATTGTCCTAGAGTACCTTGGGGGTCATTGACATTAATGGTGATTTCCCTCACACTTGTTAATGATATATACTAATGAACGATAATCAAGTGGTTTCTACCATGTTCGACTTCAGTGCATGTATTAATGTGGTTAGATTCGTACGATAGAGTGGTGGATATAAAGACCTAAATCCTTTTCCTCCACATATTCAAATTCGTTGGAGTATATTAGGATATTTTGTGCATAGATCCTATGCTTATGTCTCATTAGCTATGCAGTTGATTCTTTGTACATAAGATCCACAATGTATTTTTGGTGGCTATGTTCATATTTGAGACATATTAATGGATCCATAGTGTATGTTTGGGTAGCCATGAGTAGTATTAATTGACATGGATCTTTGCATGTCGGCATTTATCTTTGAGTCATTTGTACTCTGATTATAGGAATTCCTAACAGTGATGACCTCAGTGTTATCAGTATGTTTCCTTGTTTGTTGTGGTTTGGCCCGACATGTTCATATTCCCTACCTCACGTGTATTGTATTTCCTTGTTTGTTGACAGGTTTTTGACTGACATGTTCCTTGTTCCCTACACACACTCGACAAAGTATTTCAGCTATCACTTTGATCTAACTTCATACTTTTGGGGGCTCTCTGTTACACATTATTTTCGTCACCCTTATGACCATTAATGATGTAAACCTATCTGTTGTATTCAGAGGGATCAATGGCCTGAATTCTTGAGGAAAGAAAGGAGAAGAAATTTAACTAAGAGATGAAATCATATTTTCCTTTGTAAAAAACCTAGTAAGGAGGATTGTCGCACCCTGTCTAGTTCTAGGAGTGCGACGATCCCAGATCGTCACATGTTGTACTAAAACTGGTCTACGACGTCATCGCACTCTTCTTAGTTCTAAGCGTGTGATGATTTTTGTATGTGGCAAAAATGAGCATCTTCTCGATGATTCTAGAAGGAGAAGCTTCTATGGTGAGGTGGCCTCCGATTGATTTGAATCTTACTCACTTTTCTGATTTAGTGGGATCATCCTAACCTCCTCACCTTATCCTCTTCAGCTTATAAAAGGAGAGGAGCTCTCATGGAAAAAGTTAGTTGTTTTGTAGCTTGGGAAATTAGCTTGGATTGAGTTGGCTAGCTTTTGGTGTGAGCTTGAGTAATTTTTGTAGCTTTGGGATTTTCTTTGTCAAGATAGATTGTTGATCTCAGAATCCATGGAGCATAAGTGTGTGGGAAGCAAGGAATTGTTGGAAGGGACCTTACAACATCAAGGCATTGGTTGTATTCTCCTTTTTTTCATATCTTTAATACAATGATATATTTATTTCCCATAAAATTGGTCTTATTTTATTGTATGACTCCTTGATCACATACATAGGTTTTGTTGAGTATATGTTGTTGATTTCACTTCGGTGGTTTATGCCTTTTTTACAGGTTCAACATCCCATAAGCCTTGGAACGGAGCGAGGATGACACTAGCGAGGACAAACGACGTTTAAAATTTATGTCATTTATCTCTTGTTAGCTAGTATGCTTAATAAATAAAACTTGTCATTTATCTCTTGTCTTGTTTTGTTCTCGTTTTGGGGTGAAACTAGGGAGATCTGTTTGTGTCCGCACTTACCAATTTGTCCGATAACAATGGCTTCATTTTGAAGTCTTTTGTTCACATCGATCATGACGTAATAAATGATTTTAAGTTCTTCTAGTGGGCCTACATAAACAAAAAATAATATTCATGATGTTAGGCTAATTGCACAATGATTTTCATGGTTTTTTCTTAATCTAGTGGAGGCACTGAAATCCTAGGTATATTTTCTGGTTTTTCGGATGGAATAGGGATGTTGTATTCATTCATTTAAACTACACCCAATGGGACATCTTCCATATCTTCATATTTATTTTCACCTTCTTTCTCTTCTTTCTCTTCATATTGGTTCAACCCACCAACTAGGTATGTCTTGGGGTCCTTGTTGTCTCCCTCGATTGCAGTGAGTTGGGTCTAGTCTTCATTGTTGGAACCCCTGTGTGTGTTTTTATCCTAGTTTCAACAATTATTATATTTTCATCATTCCCCACCATTTCTTTCCCCTTGTGTTTCTTGTCCCTCAACTATTTCTTGAGGGTCCATTTCAATCTCAAACATATCTATTAGGGAAGAAGGTTGTTATTCTTCTATCAAGTCAACAACAACTTTAGGAGGATATCCTTTATTAACTTATAATGGGGTTATCATATGAAAAAGGGGTTTCATTGTCGTGCTTGATAGTTGTGTCTAGTGTGAAGTGCCAAACTAAATGTCCTTCACTACATAAGGTAGTCCTTAAACCTCTATCACTATCCTATGGTTTGTGTTTTGGGTTTGATGACCCCTGGGATTTTTTGTAAGTGGGGTATGAGTCAAAATCTCTACTAGTTATGTAACCCCATGGTACAATTATTCTCATGTCTAGATATCCTACTATGGGTAAACTCTAGGGCATTTTAGAGAGTGTTTTTTTTCCACTAGAAGCCCTAGATGTCTAGCCTTCTTCTTTGATTTGACCTGATGAGGTGATGACCTTGAGTTCTTTTCTCTTCCTTTATTACTTTAGTTCTCAATGGATAAGTAATGAGACATGGTACATCATTGGTAATTTTTCAAACTCATCCCATTCATTCAAATTCTTCTTTGGGAAAAGGAAGAATGTCCATTTCTCAGTAATGTTGGTCCTAACTCTTGGCCATCTATCCACTTATTTTGTGATAGTTTTGGATATGAGAATTAAGGTAAAAAGGCACAATTCAATCCTCTCTACACCTTCCGTGATCATCTTGGCATAGCTATTACTTTAAGTAGCTTCAAATTTTAACCACTTTTAATCTAAGTGGTTGATAATCTTTGTGGGGAACCAAGGAAGATGCCAAGCTACCTCCATCATGCTATTATATCATAAAATGAATTCCTTGTCATTGAATTATACATATTCAATATTATTTTTGGACCTCCATGGAATAAATGTTATTGAAATCAACCCTTTCTCCAATTAACTAATCTGACAACCTTGCGTTGGTTCTCAGTTGAACATGGAAAAATAAAATAGAGAGTATCCATATTTAAAAGTTGACATCTTTGAGTGGGCATCAATTGTAACCTCAATAAACTTGTTCAGGAATATTGGACACTAGTTTAGGAACCTACCTTCTGAAAATGCTCAGTTGCTAGCATAATGTCAATATTTCTTTATTTCTTCTTTAACTTTCTCATTACATAACAAGATAGTATTTGGTCGATCATTTTCATGGGAATTCATTTAATGAAGATGATATCATCCCCCATATGTCCTCTATGGGTTCCATGTCATGTGCACAATTCATCATCTCCAAATTTCTTGGCACTCTTTTGTGGTTATAATGTTGTGCTGACCTTTGCCCCATTCACTAAATGAGTTGTGAGGTCATGAACATGCTCCAACAAGTAAGGGTAAGGCCTGTCAAGCTAGAGCTTACCCGAATGCACTCTATAAAAAATGAAATTTATGTAGCATTGCATTAGAGTTGGCAACCCAAAGGTGGGTATGTGAAACAAGTTCAAAAGGGATGGGACTTTAAGAGGCTACACTTTATCAACCATTTCTATTATTTTTCCTTTGTTTCTCAACTAAACTTTTTGCATGTAGTACACCAATTATAGGTCTAGGAATTGCTCAAACTTTATGAAATTGTGCTCCATTATTAAGGTGTATTCCAACTTTCCCTTGAAATATCCCATTTGAATGACTCTAGGGTCAATGTGGGTTCATCCACCACCACTTCCTTGCTTCTTGTTATCATGCAAATATTCACTTTTCCCATGTTCTCTATCATTGGATCCATTCTTGTATAAATGATTGATGATCCTTGGATTATATGTTGAATCCTTTCTCATTGGCCTCCACTCTGGTGCATAGGAGAATTTTTTTTTCTTACTAGTTCTCAAGAACTTGTCACTTCTTCAACTCTTCAATCTACATAATGACCTAGCAAGTAGACTGGGTTATCTTATATAAATTGTTGCATTTAATATTGAGATATAATTACCATAAATTTGAAATGTGATTGTATTGAGTGGTATATGACCATATTTGAGTGCATTTACTATTGATTTTTTTTCATAACTGAGATTAATTATTCCATTAAATAAGACTTGAAACTGTCAATTGAGCCCTATCTCTTACCCATTAATCTGACTCATGTCATTTCACATTTATGACTCAATTAATTCATTGAGTGAAATTCGAATAATATTAATGTAAACATACTCAATTACTTGACTTTTCAATTTTTTTTTTAACAAAATAGTGCTATAGCACAATAACGCAACTCAAGGACTCTATATTGGCATGATTTTCTTACTGAATTGACCATTTAGAAATATATTTAACCCTTGAATACAAAGGTGGTGCCTAGATTCTATTAAAAAACTAAAAAAAATCATAAAAAATAACTCCCGACCTTCATTCCCAACTTGACTCAACTAACTAAAGACTCCCAACCATAGTGTTAATATTTATTCAACTAACATGACTGAAGTAAATGGATTATTTGTACGACTAATACCTATTGAATTGAAAAAAATAAATAAACATAAGAAACAATAATATATAGTTCTCCATTTTTGGAGCATTTCAACTTGGTGGAGAAGTGAAAGGTTTCAAGTTGGAACCATTCACCCACCCCTCTCGGAGTGTTCCATTAAGCTAGGACAACTTCATCATCCTTGAATCCTTGATGGAAATGACTAGAAAAGGTCATAGCCAATGCATCTACAACTTGATAGGGTGCTTGAGGTACATGATATTATAGAGTAGTACCAAGTTTCCTTTCTCAAAGTTCTTGTTCTTATGGAAATCATGCCATTCTTTCTACCACACTTTCTTAATCATCTAGCATTATTGTGTTAATAAGTGATCTTCCTCTAATTCTATTAACTTGGAAAGTTGTCTTTGGATTGATTCTTCCTCTAATATTTTTATAGATTGAGGAATCAATAGTATATATATTATAAATTATACATGTACTACCACCTCTTTCTCATATACCATACCAAATTGAGAGGATTGTATTTCATAAACGTTTTTGTTGTAGTCTATTTTCCTAGAATATCACTTGTATCTACTCATCCCAGTCATTGTAGTTAACGACCAAAACCTTGGTCAATCCCTACTCCAATATCTTATTAAATGACTCAACCATCTCATTGGCTTGTCCATGATAGGGGCTTCTAGCCTAATGCTACACCATAAATTATTGAGTTAATTTTAAATAGTGTTTCTCATGAAATGTTTACCTTGACCAATCATTAAATTTTTGGGACAGTCAAACCTAGATATAATATTTTCAAAGATGAATCTTATGGCTGCATGCATGCTATACTCTCAAGTTGGTGTTCCCTCTATCAATTTGGTCAGATAACTTGTCATGCTGATAATGTATTTCTTCCTAGAGTTCCTAGTAGGAGGATTAATGAATCCAATGATGTCCACTACCCATTTCCTAAAGGTTTGCAATGCATATACTAGGTGTAGTGGTATCTCATCCTTCCTGGAAGGTCATTCTATTCACTACTAGACATCGTAAGACTTAGCATATTATTTTTCATCCTTGAATACTATAGGCCACCATAATACTTGCCAAGATACAACCTTTCCTTTTTAGTGGCCTCCTACCACCTTACTATGAATTCCCCATAGGATTCCTCTATGGTCATCATACATAATGCACTATTTGATTATCCCATCTATGCCTTACTTATATAACTAACTTGCAATCAATTGATAGTCCACAACTCTGACAAATAGTTGTTTCTTTTGTATGGTGAAGTATCCTTGAGGCACAACTCACATATTCAAGAATATGGTGATGTCTTCCAAGTATTCTAATACCACTTCCACTCTAAACAAGTTGAATTCTGGAAATTAGTCTTCAAGTTACCCTTTTAACTCTCCAATATCCACTCTAGATAGGTTTTCTAGCCTAATAATAGTCCTTCCAAGATTAACCACGACCCAAAAAATAAACTCTTGAAATAGTAGCAAGCACCTGTGGATGTGACCTTCTAAAACAAGCCTTTTCATCAACCACTTGAGTGCAGAATGATCCATGAAGAATTTAAAATTCCCTCCAAGCATCTAGTCCATGAATTTATGAGATGAATATTTCATTTCCAACCCCTATCCTTCAATGGTTTTGAGTTTGGCCTTGGATAGATTCCTAAAAGAAAATTATATTCTATGATCTAACTATCCCTCTCCAATATATGGTAGTATTTCTCCAAAATCAATGCTTGAGGCATCAACAAGTACATGAATTTTGATGGTCCAATCTAGACAAACTAGTATTGGTACACTTACCATATTTTCTTTTATAATGCTTAGGAAGAATCAACATTCTACAGTATAGAAAAAATCTTTCATCTTCTTCAATAGTCACTCCATAGTTTTTGTGATAGTGGAATTCTCATTGATAAATATTTGGTGGTATGTAGTGTGTCCTAGAGTTGACCAAGTGTATGAATGTTGGTTGAATCCTCTAGATTGACAACACACACTATTTTAGTTGGATTCATAAACACCCCATCCTTGGAAACAACATGGCCTAGTATCATGCCAAACAACGTGCAAAATAAGCACTTCTTCAAGTTCAGGGAGATCTACAACTACCGCAACTTATAAAAATCAATCGTGACATTGAAAGATGATCCTTTAGTATACTATATATGATCCAATCATCCAAATAAACTTATAGGAACTTGTGAATGTACTCTCTGAGGGTGTTATTACTATTCTAGAAAATACTTTTGGGTCATTCTTGAGGCCAAATGGTGTGACTTTGTAAGCATAGGAACCCCACTCTATGGTAAAATTTATTTTCTTCTAGTCTTCTAGTTGGAACCTAAATTTTTGGGTTCAGTTGTGCATGCACGCACAAACAAATTTATGCATGCTCATTACACGTTTTTGTGTGCACCTAAGGAAATGCATTAGGAATGACATAGAGTGTGTGCTAGACCAAGTTTTTTTAGTTTCACACCAATATTAAAGTCTACCAAGCATGTGTTGGTTCGAGTTTTATCATTTGCACCAAAAACCAAGAAGATTCCCTCCATAATAAAAAAAGGAATCATCAAGAAATATCCCCAAATGATTACTACTAGTAACGTATGAGCACATGGGACGACCAAAGGATGAGATGGATAGATAATTAATATTTCTATTGATACATAAAGTCTACATGGAGTGTTGGCAGACACTAGAAGCGTGTGAAGTAGTCATACAAATGAGTGGATCAAAGAAGAAAATGACAACAATCCCTAATAGAGAAAGATACAAAAATAATCACTAATATCATATATAGGGCTGGTAAGTCTAGTTAGATATTGAGGAAAAGAGAGTCATTGAGTCTTCAATATTGATCTCGCTCTGAGCTTATTGTAATTTTGTAATGTTTTGAATATAATTTTGTGTTTGTGTATGTCTGAGTGTTGAGAAAAGGTGCATTATGCAATATGTTGTAATTCTGAGGATTTATATAAGGAAGATATAAAGTTTTATGTTTTTCATATGTATATTTCCTGGACAATGTATATCTCTAATGCGATGAAATAGTTCCAGTAATAAATATGTGACAGTTCTGATCCATTTTGTGTCTGTCATGGATGAGTTGAATATGTGTCTGTATTTTTTTAATTATTATTCCTAATAATTTTCCAAACATGAGTTGCATGAATGCCAATCTTGATCAATCTTCATGTATTTATTCTTCATCCCTATCATAAGACCTTATGGTCTCTGTGATCCTCTCTACATATCAGGTGAGACCTTACTCAATCCTGGTTGAGGATTGATATGTTGATGATATGGGGTTTTTGTTGGACAACTCCTGGAATAACCTTGGCTCTAAACTCCCCAACGTTAAGAAGGAAGCACACAAAAGTGGATTAAAATGCCCAAATAATGGTTCTTTTGTCAAGACTTGAAAGTCTTTCTAGGAACAATGAAGGAAATAAATGAGGTGGCATCCCACTAAAGAGGAAATTCAAGATTGGGTGGAGGCAAAAGAACATGAGTTTTCCATGCAAGAGACTCAAGGATTGAGGGTGAGTTAAAAGCAATGGAAAAATAGGCACCTTTACTTGGATACGAATGAGATTTTCTTTGTTGAATTTCCTTGCCTATTGCATGAATGGATAAAAAGGAAAGCTGCTACCAATTCCCTAGTGTGGTCATTGGATCCAGTGTGTTAAGTACCAAATATATCTGAATACAATCACCACACAATATATATGAAAAAATATATCAAAACACCACTTTATTATATCAAACCCTTAGGGTAGGGAAAAACCATACAATGGATCTTACTATGGAAGGGATCCTCTCCTGTTCACTTGCCTCTTTGAGGGGGAATCCTCTTATTGAGATACCACTCCAAAATGTGATAAATTCTACACCCCTTAGATGTTGCATACTGACACAACCTAAGAAGAAGATGAAAGGCAGAGAAATTGTGAGCTAATAAGAAGAGAGGATGGAACACATAGTAGTAGTGCATTGTTTGGAGAGGGCGATTACATGTGAAGTGGTAGTGCGTAGATCAAACCAGGAAACAATGCACATATTTGTAGTGCATAGGTCGGTCTGGGAGATAGAGCGCACATTTGTGGTGCGAAGTTAGGACAGGAAAGTAGAGTGCAGCGTGTTGGTGCGTAAGACGAAGGGGAGGATGAAGTCTCCCCTAGTGGTGGGGGAGACAAATTGACAATAGTAGATGGTTTTTTGCAGCTGGAAGTAGATAACTATCTGGGTCACCTCGTGAGAAGTTTTAAAACAAGATGGACTTACCCCCCTTTATACCACCTGTTGATCACTCAACACACCCTTAAAAATCTATGAAAAATTTCTTTTTTGAGTACCACTCAATATTCTTTGTCGACTATCTCCATGAATTGGTGACCTAGAGTTTCCCCGACTCACTTGAGAAATTTAGCATCGACGAAAGATAAAGGTGGTGAGAATAATTTGGAAATTCAAGGTAGTCGGGTATCGACCTTCATCGGCATCGGCTGATGAAAGCGTTTCTTTCCCACGAACAACCTCAAGAACGATTTCGCTGAAGGCTGATCCATTCAGTTTCGGAAAAAAAAAGTGTAATAATAAACACCACTCAGAGGTAAGGAGTAAAAATCCGAGCCCCGATCCCTACACCAGAGTGATGTGATGCGACAAGACGTTTTACCTCCTTATGTGTCAGATATGCCACATTCAAAGCTGGTAGTTAATTCATAGATCATGCATTAGTTACTAATTCGTGCACAGATAAAAAGGATCCATTAAACCCATCGATACAATTTATCTTCTCCCGTGCCTCCACTATCAACTAGTTAAGGTTTATTTGCAGAAATTCAAGGGTAATTTATTTTGAATTTACATTTATTACTCGTATTAACTGATCGATATGACTGATAGTGCCTCTCTATTTATATCTTGTTCGAGTCATTGTGCATGGTCCCATTCTGTGTATCAATAAATTCAGAACAAACAGAAGAGTGAAGCCAACAACCCAGAAGAAAACGCCCAAAGTTCAGTGAGTATTAAGAAATTATCATAGAAAGTGTTACATGTATGTATCTGCTAATGTTTTTCATGCATTTCATTGTTACATGTTTTCACCCAACGTCGATCTATACATATGTTCAAATAACATTTTAAATTGTAGGAATAATGCCTCCGAAGAATCCTTCCACCAGGAAATCCCTAAGAGCCCCTAAGCTGCAAGAATCAGAAGTAGGAGAAGGCTCCTCCCCATCAGTTGTGAGACAATTAGAATTCACTCCCAAGATAGTGTCTTTCATTAAGAGAATCACCAAGGATCCCTTTGTCCAACCCCCAAATTTCGGAGATACAGAGGCAAGTATCAGAGCCAAGATGGCATTTCCTCATTGGGAAGAAATTTTCAAGAAAATCAATAAATAAGAACCCCTCGAATATACCCCGCATAGCGATCCTGAAACAAGGAAATTCGATGATGAATTCCTCCCCAACATTCACAAATATTATTTTCACATGGTGGCAAGACAATCTCCAGTCTTTCCTTGCACTAAGCTCCTAAAGTGGATTATTGACCACACTAACACCCAAAAATGTTTTATCAATGATGATAATGGTGAATGTGTCAAAGTCTTCCTGCAATCAGAGTTTCAGAGTTACTATAAGCTCAAATATTCTAATCTAAAGATGAGCACTAATTTCATCTTGAGTTTCTATGTGTCACATGATACCAGCAAAATCATGTCATCTTAGTGGAGAGAAAACAAAAAATTCACAAACCGGATTGCTGGCTGGTATCCAACAACCAATCTCAAGGAACCATACATATATATCTTGGATCTACTCTACAGGTTAAATGGGGAGAAAGACTACTCCTAATTCTCAGATGCTTGGATGCCTCTAGGTTTTACAGTCACCATTTCAGGCACAACCTTCAATTGGGGTGCCATCATCTTCAAGCAGTTGAGCACCTGCATAAAACAGGCTCAGGTGCCAAAGGAGGGAGATACCCCAACCTTCTACATGGAATCATATCTACTAGATGTCATATGCGCCATGAATTCTTTTGCCAGGATGAACCTGAATTGGCACTCTTCGGAGCTCATGGTCCATGTATACTTCCAAATCCTATGGGAAAATAGGTAAAAGAAATCCTATACTGTTATCTGTGACCAGTTTATTGCATGCACATACTTCTTTCTCTTCAGGAAAGAATGCCATAGATTGTCAGATGAAGTAAAGAAGGTTATAACCAAAATTGGTCACTGGTATTTAGATGAACGAGAAGCCTACATCAGGGTTTTCGGCACCACAGGGCACCCCACTTATTACCCATTTATGTTCCCGACCGGCTAGTGTTAGGGGAAATTTGCTTTTAAACCATCCTACAAGGATACAATGCAACTTTAGTAAAGGAAAAGAAGCAGGCTTTCATATCAGATTTTGCATGGTCAAATATACTGCGCATGCAAAATTACTCGGTCTAGGTCAATTGGAATTTCATTTACAAACTAGTCGATTTATTAAACACGGTCCCAAGGGATTGGTTATACAACACACATTGCAGGTATAATCTTGATGGGCCTATGCCCATGACCAATTCTAGGATGAAATATTTACTGAGAATGCCCAAGACTAGAATGTGGTGGCATCCAAGAAAGTTGATCCTCAAGGAACCAGTTTTAGAGCTATGAGCCATGAAGAACATGCAACATTTCTGGAGCAGGCAGTTCAAGAAGTTAGTCGACACCCGAGAGGAGCAGTTGCATATGAATTGGATGAAGAAATAAGTTATCCCAAAGAATACATTGAAGCTATGGGAAATCACCAAGAATCCTTGGTACAAATCAGGGACCTCCTAGAAGATCAAGCTGCACGAGAAAGGGGTATGTTGTTACTTCAACAAACTGAGTTGTTGATGAAATGTATGTGGGATGACCTGTATCTTTTCATAGGAACTACAACCTCAACTAATGTTCAAATTATCTGGACGGAGTCAAATTATCCTGGGTCCATAGTCCCCAATAATGCCCATGGGTTACACAACCCTAAACCCACAACATCGTCGATCGATCCTTCGGAAGAAGGGACAAATCAACCAGATATAGGTCAGGTTTCAATAGAGACACAAGCGCCCCATCCCTTGAGCACTCTTATACATAGTTACAATGATGATGAGAGTCTGGAACACGCTCATGGCACCCCGGTGCGAGATCAAGAGGAAAAGGGTCCCAAGAAAACCAATTCCCCTGAGCCCGAGGTCCAACAAAAGCAAGCCTTACAAATGGAAATACGGTCCGAAGGTGGCCTCAACACAAAATAATCTAACATATAGGAAGCAAAAGAAAGACCGAGTGGTGAAACTCCATAAAAGAAAATTGACAGTTCTATGACCGACGAGAAAGTAAGCAATGAGTCTTTACCCAATCCCTCCATTACGCCCAATATTCAAGTCCTAGATGAACGACAAGTAAAGGTTGGATCCACAAAACAGAGCGAAGAAATTTGAGAACCCACTCATGAGAAAATATACACTACGGGTAGCTTGAGAAACAACCTCTCATGGGGAGATCAACAGATACCAAAACCGATAGACGAAGTAGCAGACATATATGTGATCTCCTACGATCAAAAGAGGAAGGCTATCGTTCAAAGGACCGAAAAAAGGCGAAGGATCACTTTGGATCAATCCATCGTGGTTACCACAGAAGAGAACTTAATCAACGCTATAGCCGCTTGCATGTCTGAACTGATCAGTGTAGGAAAATCCCTCTCATATGTCGCTTAGGACAAAGCCAGGAGAGATGAAAAGGAACTAGCCAACACCCGACAGGATCTCAAACATATATGCCATCTTATCAAATACTATAAAGGAGCTACACATACCATCGTGTATCTGAAGGAAGATTTCAACGGAGTTTATAACGAGTTCAAGAAGGAAAGGCACATGTTAATCGAGAACATAGTCGAGTTCCAAGAGGATACTCTCATGGCACTCGCGACATGTAAAGAGATGGAAAGGTGGCACAAAAAGGCACAAAAAGTGGTAGAGAGACTCAAATACATTGAATTTGTTCAGCAGGGTCGAGAAAAGGAAAATCATGGGATTTGTCTGGTTGGAAAAAATAGTCTCGAACGCATGAAGAAATTCGTCGAATACTGGGAGAAGATGACCTGGGACCCACATCGAGAAATACAAAAGCAATGGGCCGAGTGCCAGAAACACTGGAGTAAAATTAATAAAGTAATGAAATATGTCGGTGTCCCCGAATTCGTCACCCCCAATGAATTCACTAACCTGAGCGATGTGTTCAAGACGCACTCCATACAAGACTTGCTTTGGGCCGAAGAGTGCGCAAAGGTCACCAATGCAAAGTTAGGGCAAGTGCAACAATTCAGAGGACACCCGATCAGAGCTCGAGCCATTCTACAATAGCTGAAATCCAGTTTGGTAAAGTATTGAACGCATGCAGTAGATATCAGAGGAGTATATGTGTCCCCTATGGAACAACACAGGTTCCCATGGGATCAAACTTGTGAAGATATATTTATTAGTTGGTCTGAATATGAAAGAAGTCACCCTTTTCAAGAGACATCTTAGGTGGACTGTTGAAAGAAAATGTTGGATGAACGTGCCACGTGGAAATTTTTGTTTGGCCTGAATTGTGTTTAGTTGTTAATTATAGTTGAATTTTATATTGTAAATAGAGACATCGACCGATTAACTAGAGGTCGATGGTTGTTGTAAGAACTATTTCTTTTCGGGTTTGTTGATAATTATTTTGAGACTGATATGAATTGATAATTCCTTCTGGACCAAAGAAAAGATATTTTCATCAGATGTATGTGATTGGAGTTGGAGAATAATTAATTCCTATCTTGTTCCAAGAATGACGCAGTAAATGAGTAAGAGAAATCGATTCTATTGTCAAGTTATCTGGTGCAATGTTTTGGTGTTCTTTGCTTTAATGATGAAGATAAATCATTGTGTTGTTATGTAATGAATATTATGGTAGATGAATTATTTTTCTTGCCACGATATTGGTTACATATGTTTTTATTCTTTTTGTTAGTTAGATTCTCAGGCAGTAATTGGATGCTCATTTGGTTAATGTATTATTACTAGGCCCTTTGGTATAGAATTACTTTCTGCATGTTTGAGTAGCGGGTTATCCCAAGCTCAGCCCCTTCCCAGTAGTTGAAATTCAATCCTGTTGCTTGTCAAGTTGGCTTATGTTGGCTTGCGTCTCTCAAACCAACCCCACTCAAGAGAAAATATAGAAAATAACGGTCTTACTTGAAGGGAGAACCTTCACAAGAAAACACAAAGCCCATCGATAAATTGGTCAGATCGCAAGATCTGGAGAACCATTCCATCTCAAACCTTGCAGAGTCTAATTGGGCCTTGGTGGAGGGTTTGGTTCTTTCTGTTGAATCAAAAGGATTTAAGACACATCAAAAGAATTGGCGCTAGAAGGAGGGCCTAAGAATGAATGGCTGAAATATATAACTTATATAACATTTCGAACAATCTACAGATTCGTAACTGTCCACATGCATGGCTAGTAATCCAACAGACAACCCACACTTACTGAGTATTCCCGAAATGGGTAAATCACCCAAGTCTAAGGAAGAACCTTTTTACCTTGAAATACCCTACACCCTCCCTCACGAGGAAGTGAATCAATTCAGGAGAATCAACAAAGCCTACTCCTGACAAATCAACACATTGTCCTTAAATTCCATTCTCCCTCGAAGAAAACAACAAAGAAGACCGGTGGTTAGCACTCCCGATGAAGTTTTCGTACACTTCGTCGAAGACTTAATAGGCTTCGTGATAACTAAAATCCAAGAACCTCTTGATCTCATCCCCGAAACGCCAACCGACGACATCCCTGAGCGTGACAACTTTTCGGGAGAAGAAGAGATTGAATCCGACTTTGAATATATGGAAGTGAACAATGGCCATGAGAATAAAAGATAAGTTCCACTTCAAGACAACCATCCTTGGCTGGCCAGAGATGTTGTGGCCATCCCTGGACGAGTACACAATCTTCCCCAGCACCCGGAAAAGATGCTGCCAAAGTTCAACCCTGAAACTTCAGGCTTGCCTGAAGATCATATCAAGAAATTCATACTTGCGATTAGACTTATGAACGTTCAACATGAAGACGTAGTATGTATACTTTTTCCCTACACGTTTGAAAAGTCTGCTTCCACCTGGTATTTTAATTTGTCGGTAGGATCTATAACTAGATGGACTAAACTCCAAAAAGATTTTCTAGACAAATTTGCGGAAGAAACTACTACAGGAGCCCTGATGGATGAGTTGTTCATAGCCACCATGACCCCAAAAGAAAGGTTCAACGATTTCAATCAAAGATTCAGGACCATCTTAAACAAGTTCCAGCCCATGGTGAAACCCACTCAAGAATTGCATATTGAGGTTTATGCCAACGCACTTCCATCTTCCATTTCCATGTTCATTAAAAGAGCAGCCAAGAAAATCCTCGCAGAGAATTTCAAAGAGGCCAAGACGATAGAATTTCAGATGAAAGGATGTAAAGAAGGCCAAGCCTCTCTAGTAAGGAAAGAAAGTCAACCCCCTCCTAGGAGAGGACTCCTTTTGATAATGTTGTCGGGGAAACTGGCTGAACAAACTCTCGATAAAGATAATGGAGATATAAAAGATCTGCAACGCATGGTCGAGAAACTATAAAATGAGATTATAGACATGAAAAGAAGTGAAGGGGAAGGAAACCAAGGTCAAAGACCCTATAAGCCTTTCTTTAAAATAAATCAACCTTTCAAAGCAATTAAGCCTCCCCCAGCCAACCTAAAGATTGACCTAGGGAATGTTGCATCTTATTCTTTTTGCACCTATCACCAGGAGAGCCACTCTGAAAGAGAATTCCCTCAATGGGTCCATGCCATGAACTTAATGGCCAATCGTTTTCTGGATGAAGTCTCATTGACTGAACAGTCAAGCAGTTCGGCCATTATTATTTTCGATCAGGAAGAAGCTGACCCACAACGAGACACAACCATGTTGATATGGGATCTCGACATGATCGCGTCTTTGGATGATTTGTTTGGGTCTCGAGAACAACCCATGAAATTTTTGGTAGTGCATACGCATAGTAAAGGTCAACCTGACTCAAAAAATGTCGACGCCGCCAGGGCCCCACAAAGTAAGTTAACTCCCGATCACCCGAAAATACCTTTCTTTCTCGACGAAAATCCTATAAGCATCCATACCAAGGAATTTCCCAAGATGGATTACAACGTAGTCAAATATTTGAAAAATATGAAGACTAATATATCAGTTATGGATATATGTAGGATTCCTCAACAGAAATATTTTCTATTGCAAGCTCTGAGATTAGTAGAAGACCTGACTACAGGAAAAATTCATAAGAAGGATCTATCCTTGAAAGATTTGGCAAGCAAGCCAACCATAAATACCTACTCAGAAGGAAGGAAGGAGAATCCTTTTATACCACCTTTCCTTTTAACGTTCGAAGTTTTTAACATGAATCTTCACAATTGCTTGGTAGATTCTGGGGCATCCTCTAATGTAATGCCCTTGGCCATTTGTAATAAACTGGGTGTTTTCCATCTCAAAAGTGATAAGCGTTTCATACAACTGGACAGAACCCAAGTCAAAGTTATGGGAGAACTCAAAGATGTAATGATCAGGATAGCGACACATCCTAATTTCGTATAAATAATTGACATCATTGTAGTAAATATACCAGAGGCATATGGACTACTATTGAGTCGTGACTGGTCCGAGAAGTTGAATGGGTATTTTAGTACGAACTGGGCACACCTCTGGTTACAACCAAAGGGATACAACAGCATGATGAGAATTGACAGAGAAATACATCTAAAGCATAGGATCACTGACCTAGAAACCCTGAACGAACCCCCATCTACTGATTTCTCGGTATTGTCCAGTTACTGTTAAGAACCAAATACCAATATAGCATAGAAAAACCTCAAAATAAGTCCTCAACACCTTGAAAAAGAGATAAATTTAGATAATAAGCTTCTTTGAGGGGGAAACCTCCTTATGCCCACATAAATGTACAATTACAAGATGATTCAAAATGAAAATGTTTCCTTGGTATATATAGGAGACTAGGAGGTATAATTACAACTAATGGACTAAAGCCGACATAAATAAAATAACATTACT
>SNQJ01S0003490.1:237894-256158 GCA_010110895.2 Picea sitchensis
AACAGAGACCAAGGAAGCGATTACAAGGTACATATCTTCTTCTCACTTCCAATTTAATTCAATAGTTAGATCTAGGGAAAGCAGTATATTCTGTCCTGTTTTGTTCTATATCCAGGTGGATCTAGGGAGATCGGTTTGTGTTCGAACTTATGGATTTATCCAATAACATGCCCCTATGGTGCCAAAAACCTTGATGTAGGTTTCTCATTCATCTAAATACCATTGGCCAATTTTGGTTATAACCTTCTTTGCTTCATCTGACAATCTAGGGCATTCTTTCCTGAAGAGAAAGAAGTGCGTGCATGCAATAAACTGATCAAAGATAATAGCATAGGATTTCTTGTACCTGTTTTCCCATAGGATGGTGAAGTAGACATGGACTGCGAGCTCCGAAGAGTGCCAATTCAAGTTCATCATGACGAAAGCGTTCCTGGTGCAGATGACGTCCAGTAGATACGAGTCCATGTATAAGGAAGGGGTATCTCCCACCTTTGGCACCTGAGCCTGTTTTATGCAGGTGCTCAACTTCTTGGAGATGATGGAACCCCAATTGAAGCCTATGCCTGAAATGGTGACTGTAAAAGCCAGAGGCATCCAAGCCTCTAAGAATCGGGAGCAGTCTTTCTCCCCATGTAACCTGCAAAGTAGAGTTGTGATATATATGTATGGTTCCCTGAGATTCGTTGTTGGATACCAGCCAACAGTCTGGTTTGCGATTTTTTTGTCTTCTCTCCACCAAGATGATATGATTTTTTTGGTATTGTGTGACGCATAGAAACTCAAGACGACATTAGTGCTCAGCTTTAGCTCAAAATCTTTGAGCTTATAGTAACTCCGAACCTTTGATGGAAGGAAGACTCCAACACATTCTCCATTATCATCATTTATCAATCATTTTTGGGTGTCAGTGTTGTCAATAATCCACTTCAGGCTCTCGGTGCAAGGAAAGAATGGAGACTGGCTTGCCACCATGTGCAGATAACCTTTGTGAATGTTGGGAAGGACTTCGTCGTCGAGTTTCCTTGTTTCAGGATCGCTATGTGGGGTATATTCGAGGGGTTCTTCTTTCTTGATTTTCTTGAAAACTTCTTCCCAACGAGGAAATGCCATCTTGGCTCCAATACTTGCCTCCGTATCTCCAAAAGCTGGGGGTTGGAAAACGGGCTTATTGGTGATTCTCTTAATGATGGAAATTGGATTGGGAGATAATTTTAATTGTCTCGCAACTGATGGGGAGGAGCCTTCTCCTACTTCTGATTCTTGCAACTTAGGGGCTCTTGAGGATTTCCTGGTGGAAGGCTTCTTCGGAGGCATTGTTCCTGCAATTTAAAATGTCATTTGAACATGCATATAGAGTTGTGTTGGGTGCGCACATTTAACAATGAAATGCATGAAAACCATTAGTAGATACATACCTGTAACACTTGCTATGATAATTGCTTAATACTCATTGAACTTTGGGCATTTTCTTCTGGGTTTTTGGCTTCACTCTTCTGTTTGTTCTGAATTTCTTGTTGCGTAGAATGGGACCATGCACAATGAATCAAACAAGATATAACTAGAGAGGTACTATTAGTCATATCAATCAGTTAATACGAGTAATAAATGTAAATTCAAAATAAATTACCCTAGAATTTCTGCAAATAAACCTTAACTAGTTGACGACAGAGGCACGGGAGAAGATACATTGTATCGGTGGGTTTAATGGATCCTTTTGATTCATGCACAAATTAGTAACTAATGTGTGATCTATGAATTAAATACCAGCTTTGAATGTGGCGTATCTGACACATATGGAGGTAAAACATCTTGTCGCGTCACATCACTCTGGCGTAGGGATCGATGATCAATTGTTTACTCCTTACCTCTGCATGGTGTTTATTATTACACTTTTTTCTGTCGAAACCGGATAGATTGGCCTTTGGGGAAATCCTTCCCGAGGTTGTTCATGGGAAATAAATGCTTTCATCGGTCAATGTCGATGAAGGTCGGTACTCGGCTACCTTGACTTTCCAAACAATTCTCACCACCTTTATGTTTAGTCGATGCCGAATTTCTCAAGTTAGTCGAGGAAACACTGGGTCACCGATTCGTGCAGATAGTCGACGAAGAAGATTGAGTGGTACTCAAAAAAGAAAATGTTCATAGATTTTTTAGGGTGTGTTGAGTGCTCAACAAATGGCGATTCACTGAGAGAATGAAAAATCTCTGATTCCTCTTTGCTTCCCGCACACAATTTATTCATATCTACATATATTACAATATATTTATTAATTGTTATTATTATTATTATTATTATTATTTTATTCAATGAAAGTATCATTTTAGGGCTTGGCCATTTACTGGGAGGGTGTCAAGTTCCCCCATCAGGTTTTGAAATCGATAGGTACCTGCCCCAATTCTCTCGGCTACTTGGAAGGGTCCAAGTAGCACTAAGTCCCACTTAGAGTGTGTTCCTTTAGGTTCGTTTGCTTTGTCCCACTTAAGCACTAAGTCTCCTACCTCGAAGATACTTTCTTTAGCCTTATGCTTATCAAACCATCGTTTCACTATTTGTTGGTGAGCCAGGAGTTTTGAATTATCATTTTCTCTCTCTTCCTCCAGCATGAGCATAACATCGATTCTCTGTTGCATGGCCAACAAGGATTCTTCCTAGGAATCTTGGGCCAATTGAAGAGATGGAAGATAGAGCCCATTCGGGAGGATATCTTATTTCCCGTACACTAAGAAGTATGGGGAATTTCCTATGGATACTTCAGGTGTGACCCTATCGGCCCATAGGGCATTATGAAGTTGATTATGCTAATTTCTCTAGTTATCTGTAACCATCTTTTTTAGTATCCTTGCCAGGTTTTTATTAGTCGATTATTCCACACTGTTTCCCTGCGAGTAGTAATTTACAGAGTACTTGATTATAATTCCTTTATCTAGAGAAAACTCAGTCAATAGGGTAGAAGAAAAGTAGGTTGCATTATCAAAGACCGGAACATAGGGTACGCCAAACCTTGTGATTAGTTGTTGTTCTATAAATTGGATTACTACCTTCTCATTTACATGAGTCAGAGGAATGGCCTCTACCCATCTGGTGAAATAGTCGGTAGCAGTAAGAATGTACTTGTGGAGTTTTGAAGAACTAGGATTAATTTCTCCTATGATATCCAACCCCCACTACTCAAAAGGCCTGGAGACAGTCACGGGCTGAAGTGGGATTGCTGCCCTTTTCTCTTTTACAACACTTAATTGACAAGTCTTATAGTTCCTAGCGTGAGTGTGAGCATATTTAAATAAGGTGGGCCAGTAATAGTCGGCTCTCAGAACCTTATGGGCGGTAATGTTTCCTACAAGGTGTCCTTCGGTGGGACCATCATGGAGTTTTGTCAGCACCTTGTCATCATATTCTCGTTCGAGACATATTAATAATACCCCATCATAGTTGATCCGGAAGAGTACTGAATTTATAAGACGATACTGTGCAGATTTCAATCTTAGGGCTCTCCTTTCCTTAGGTTTGAGGTTCTCGGGACAAGCCCCATGATGAAAAAGATAAGTCAAATCCTTGTACGAGGAGTTGTGTCTTGGGGAGATGTATGCTACTTCGTTTCACCATAGTGCCATTTCGTTTTCCCACCCAGAATCTTCATTTGCTTGATCTTGGGCTTCGACTACGAGCTTACACAAATATTGTCCTTTTACTATCTTGGCAGTTTTTATATCTAGATCAAATTCCTGGACTATTGTCATCCAGTTCCCCCTTCTTTTCTCCATTTATTGTTGGGTAAACAGGGATCGGACGGTAGGGTGCGACACAATCACCTTGGTGTGATTTTTGAGAATATAGGACCTGAAATGCTTTACTTCCTTGTAGACCACGTAGGTTTATTTATATATGGCAGGATAATTGAGCTCGGCTCCTTGAATATTAGTACTCATAAAGGACATTGGGGATTTGTTGTTGTCATCATCTTTCTGGGTCAAAACTGTCGCTAGCGATTGGTCGAAAGAAAAAGTATAAAGGGAAAAGTCTCTATTAAAATCGGGACTTCGCAACACCAGAGTATGGGATATGGAGGCTTTGATATTATTGAAAGCATATTTTCTCTCATCATCCCACTTGAAATCGGCATCCTTGCGAATCATCTTTTGCAAGGGTTTGATAATTTCGACGAAATCGGGGGTGAATTTCCTCACAAAGTTGATTTTCCCGAAAAAGGACTGCATGGCTTTGTTGTTATGGGGTAGTAGGAGTTGAGATATGGCCTTAATTCATTCTGGATCTATGCAGATACCTTCTTCAGATATAATATGACCTAACAGCTTACCCTCCTCAACACCGAATATGGTTTTCTTAGGATTTAGCGATATACTGTATTTTTGGCACCTTTCGAAAATCTGAGTTAAGTGTTGGATGTGTTCTTCGCTATTCTTCGAATACACTATTAAGTCATATAAATATACTACCATGGACCTATTGATAAGCCCCTGAAAATCCACATCCATGGCCCTTTAGAAGGTTTCCCCTGCATTGATTAACCCAAAAGGCATGGATTTATAAGCGAAGGTTCCCCATTTGGTTCAGAAGGTGGTTTTTAAATGGTCTTCCTCTGAAACCAACACTTGGTTGTAGCCTGAGAAACCATCTAGTAAGGAAAAAATATCCAAGCCCGACACAATCTATAGGAGTTGCTCCATCGGCAGGACCAGATAATTTTCCTTTTCTGAAGCTTTGTTGAGGTTCCGAAAATCTACGCAACGTCGAATTTCTCCTGATTTTTTCCATACTGGGACAAGATTTTCCACCCAAGAAGAATGCCTAAGCTGGAAATTACCTTCACATCTAGAAGCTTCCTCAATTCCTGATACATGATGGGTTCCAAGGATGGGTGATATTTTCGGAGCTTTTGTTGGAAGGGTTTCATTTCGGGTTTCAACAGGATGGTGTGTTGAATAATACGGGTGTCGTACGTTTTCAGTTCTTTGTAGGACCATGCGAAGATATCCTGGTATTGTCTGAATAATTTGAGGTAGGATTTCTTCTCTTCCTTAGACATATTTTTACCGAGATTAACATTCTTCGGGTTCTCTGGAGTCCAAATATTCACAGTTTCACGGAGGGGGCAAGAGCTACTAGTCTTCGCATTTTTAGGTCCTTTAAAATGATCCTTTAGATTGACAAAACTCTCTAGATTAGCTATCCCCTTTGGGATTGTGTGAGCCTTCAACTTTCCAACATCTTGTCCTATTTGGGGATTAGTTTCAGTTGTTTTCTCTTGTAATTCTTCATCATCTATGGCTAGGTATTTGAAATTGTCTTGGTTGGTCAAGAAGTTTATGATTTTCTCGTCACCTTCGAAGACTTTCCAATTGGAAATATTGTTCAACACCGATGATTTTTAGAGAAGATCCACAATGAATCGAGAGGCTTCATAATCTTCTAAAGGAGAAATTCGAGAAGCGACTGTGGCCAAGGAGTTGGAAAGAATGCTCTTTTCTCTAGGGATTGCGGTAATATTGAAAGCGTCAAAGTGCTCTATTATCCTATGCACCTCTTGTTGGTAGTTCTTAAGATGAGGTGAATTAAAATGAATAGTATTCCTTACTTGTCTAACAATGATCTCAGAATCCCTGAAAACCTTCAATTCCTTGACACCCAGATCTATGGCTTTCTTTAATCCTTGCACTAGAGCTTCATACTCGACAATGTTGTTGGTACATTCAAATTCTAGCCTGCATGATAGGAAATAACATCGTCCTTTAGGATTGATAAGGATACACCTTTCTCCTGACCCTTCTTGTGATTTAGATCCATCAAAGCAGAGGGTCCAAATATGTGGAATTTAATCGCCCTTTCTTCATTCTATATTGATTTCTTGCTTACCGATCTCTCATCCCATAAGCTCAATCGCAGGATTTTGGCAAAAGAGAGTGTTCTCTATTGGCTTCGGTGGTTCCTCTTGAAATATTATTTTAGAGTTTTGGGTAAGAGGAACAGAGGACATTAGAGTAGAAAATTTCCCAAAGTGGTAATCACAGAAGTGATTTCCCAATACCGAGAAATCAATAGACGCGGGTTCGTTCGGGGTTTCTAGCTCGGTGATCATATGCTTCAGATATATTTCTTTGTCGATTATTATCATGCTCTTGTATGCCTTTAGTGGTAACCAGAGGTGTGCCAAGTCCGTACTAAAATAGCCATTCATCTTCTCAGACCAGTCATGAATCAACAGTGGTCCATATGCCTCTGGGATATCTACTACAATGATGTCAATTATTTGCACGAAATTAGGATGTGTCACTATCCTGATCATTACATATTTGAGTTCTCCCATAAATTTGACTTGGGTTATGTCTAGTTGTATGACTTGTTTATCACTTTTTATAGGGACAACACCCATTTTATTACAAACAGCCAAGGGCATTACATTAGGGGACACCCCAGAATCTACCAAGCAATTGTGAAGATTCCTGTTAAAAACTTTGAACGTTAAAAGGAAAGGTGGTACAAAAGGATTCTCCTTCCTTCCTTTTGAGTAGGTATTTATGGTTGGTTTTCTTTCCAAATCTGTCAAGGATAGATCCTTCTTCTATCCGTTGCCTATAGTCGGGTCTTCTACCAAGCACAGAGCTTGCAACATAAAATCTTTCTGCTGAGCAATCCTACATATATCCATAACTGACATATTAGCCTTCAACTTTTTCAAATATTCGACTACATTGTAATACAACTTGGGAAATTCCTTGGTATGGATGCTTATAGGATTTTCATTGGGAGAGAAAGTTATTTTCGGGCGATCGGGAGTTAACTTACTTTGCGGGGCCCGGGCATCATTGACATTTTTTGAGTCGGATTGACCTTTACTATGTGTCTGCACTATCAAAACTTCCATGGGTTTTTCTTGAGACCTAAACAAATCATCCGAAGACATGATCACGTCGAGATCCCATATCAACATGGTTGTGTCCCATGGTGGGTCAACTTATTCCTGATCGGCAATATTAATGGTCGAACTGCTTGATTGTTTGGTCAGTGAGACTTCATCCAGAAAATGATTGGCCATTAAATTCATGGCATGGACCCATTGAGAAAATTCTCTTTTATAGTGGTTCTCCTAGTGATAGGTGCAGAAGGATTCAGATGCAACATTCCTTAGGTCAATGTTTAGGTTGGCTGGGGGAGGCTTAATTGCTTTGAAAGGATGATTTATTTTAAAGAAAGGCTTATAGGGTCTTTGAACTTGGTTTCCTTCCCCTACGCTTCTTTTCATGTCTATAATATAATTTGATAGTTTCTTAACCATGCGCTGCAAATATTTTATATCTCCATTACCTTTATCGGAAGTTTGTTCAAATGGTTTCCCCGGTGGCCTAGTCAAAAGGATTCCTCTCCTAGGAGGGGGTTGACTTTCTTTCCTTACTAGAGAGGCTTGGCATTCTTTACATCCTTTCATCTGAAATTATATCGTCTTGGCCTCTTCTAAATTCTCCGTGAGGGTTTTCTTGTCCACTCTTTTAACAAACATCAAAATGGAAGATGGAAGTGCGTTGGCATAAACCTCAATCTACAATTCTTGAGTGGGTTTCGCCGCAGGCTGGAACTTGTTTAAGATGGTCGTGAATATTTGATTGAAATACTTGACCCTTTCTTTTGGGGTCATGGTGGCTGCAAACAACTCAACCATCAGAGCTCCTGTAGTATTTTCTTCCACAAATTTGTCTAGAAAATCCTTTTGGAATTTAGTCTAGCTAGTTATAGATCCTACCGAAAAATTGAAATACCACATGGAAGCAGAGTTTTCAAACGTGTAGGGAAAAATTATACATAATACATCTTCATGTTGAATGTTCATAAGTCAGATCACAAGTATGAATTTCTTGATAAGATCTTCAGGCAAGCCTGAAGTTTCAGGGTCGTACTTTGGGAGCAGCTTTTCCAGGTGTCGGGGGAGATTGTGTACTTGTCCAGGAATGGAAACAACGTCTATGGCAAACCAAGGCTAGTTGTCTTGAAGTGGAACTTCTCTTTCCTCCTCATGACCATTGTTCCCTTCCATATCTTTGGAGTCAGAGTCAAGCTCTTCTTCTTCCAAAAAGTCATCAGGCTCGGGGATGTTGTCGGCTTGCGTTTCAGGGATGAGATCAAGAGGTTCTTGAACTTCAGTGATCGTGAAGTCTATTAAGTCCTCAACGGAGTGTAAGAAAAATTCATCATGAGTGCTAACCACTAGTCTTATTTGTTGTTTTCTCCGAGGGAGGATGGGAGTTAAGGACAATGCATTGATTTGTCAGGCGTAGGCTCTGGTGATATTCCTGAATTGATTCACTTCCTCGTGAGGGAGGGTGTAGGGTATTTTAGGGTGAAAAGGTTCTTCCTCAGACTTGGGTGAGTTACCCGTTTTAGGAGTACTCAGTAAGAGTGGGTTGTCTGTTGGATGACTAGCCATTCATGTGGACCATTACAAATCTGTAGACTGTTCGAAATTTTATATAAGTTATAGATTTCAACCATTCATTCTTAGGCCCTCCTTCTAGCGCCAATTATTTTGATGGGTATTAAATCCATTTGATTCAACGGAAGGAACCAAACCCGCCACCAAGTCCCAATTATACTCTACAATGTTTGAGATGGAATGGTTCTCTAGATCTTGCAATCCAACCAATTTATCGATGGGGTTTGTGTTTTCTTGTGAAGGTTCTCCCTTCAGGTAGAACTGTTCTTTTCTATATTTTCTCTTGACTGGGGCTAGTTTGAGAGATGCAAGACAACATAAGCCAAATTGACAAGCAACAGGATTGAATTTCAACTAATAGAAAGGGGCTGAGCTTGGGATAACCCACTGCTAAAACATGTAAAAAATAATTCTATACCAAAGGGCCTAGTAAAAATACATTAACCAAATGAGCATCCAATTACTGCCTGAGAATCTAACTAACAGAAAGAAAAAACACATATGTAACCAAGATCATGGAAAGAAAAATAATTCATCTACCATAACATTCATTACATAACAACACAATGATTTATATTCAACATTAAAGCAAAGAACACCAAAACATTGCACCAAATAACTTGACAACATAATCGATTGCTCTTACTCATTTACTGCATCATTCTTGGAACAGGATAGGAAGTAATTCTTCTCCAACTCCAATCACATACATCTGATGAAAATAGCTTGTCTTTGGTACAGAAGGACTTATCAGTTCATAGCAGTCTCAAAATTATTATCAACAAACCCAAAAACAAATAGTTCTTACAACAACCATCGACCTCTAGTTAATCAGTCGATGTCTATATTTATAATATAAAATTCAACTCTGTCGCTGTCTATAGTTAATCAATCACTCTATTTTGTGGATCTGGCCTTTACTTGTCATTCATATGGGACTTGAATATTGGGCATAATGGAGGCATCGAGTACATACTCATTTATTACTCGCTCGTTGGCCATAGAACTGTCAATTTTCTTTTGTGGAGTTTCGCCATTCAGTCTTGCTTTTGCTTCCTATATTTCAGACTCTTTTGTGTTGAGGCCACCTTCAGACCCTATTTCCATTTTTAAGGCCTACTTATCTTAGACCTCGGGCTCAGGGTAAGTGGTTTTCTCGAGACCCTTTTCCTCTTGAAATTGCACCGGGGTTCCATGATCGGGTTCCAGACTCTCATCGTCCCTGTAAATATGTATAAGAATTCTCAAGGGATTGGGCGCTTGTGTCTCTATGGAGACCCGACCTGTCTTTGGTTGATTTGTCCCTTCTTCTGAAGGATCGATCGATTATGTTGTGGGTTTAGGGTTGCCTAACCCATGGGCATTGTCAGGGACTGTGGACCTAGGATCATTTGACTCTGTTGGGATACTTTGAACATCAGTTGAGATTACAGGTCCGATGAAAAGATACGGGTCATCCCGCATCCGTTTCATCAACAACTCAGTCTACTGAAGTAACAATGTACCCCTTTCATGTGCAGCTTGATCTTCCGGGAGGTCCCTGACTTGTACCAGGGATTCTTGGTGAGTTCCCAGATCTTTAATGTCTTCTTCGGGATCACTTATTTCTTCATCCAATTCATATGCAACTGCTTCTCCTGGGTGTCAGCTAATTTCCTGAACTGCCTGCTCCATAAATGTTGCCCGTTCTTTGTGGCTCATACCTCTAAACCTGGTTCCTCGAGGATCAAATTTCCTGGACGCCACCACATTCCAGTCTTAGGCGTTCTCAGTAAATATTTCATCCTCGAACTAGTCATGGGAATAGGGATAATAGGATGATACCTGTGACACATGCTGTATAACCGATCCCTTGGGATCGTGTTTGTGAAACCGGTCAGTTTGGAACCGAAATTCCAATTGACCTAGATCGAGTTGTTTAGCATGCACGATATCTTTGACCATGCAGAATCCGATATGAAACCCATACGGTATGAAATCCCACTTCTTGTCTTTTACTAAAGTTGCATTGTATACTTCCAAGATGATTTCATAGCAAATTTCCCCTAACACTAGCCGGTCGGGAACATAAATGGGTAATCAGTGGGGTGCCCCTATGGTGCTAAAAACCCTGATGTAGGTTTCTCGTTCATCTAAATACCAGTGGCCAATTTTGGTTATAACCTTCCTTGTTTCATCTGATAATCTAGGGAATTCTTTCCTGAAGAGAAAGAAGTACGTGCATGAAATAAACTAATCACAGATAACAGTATAGGATTTCTTGTACATATTTTCAAATAGGATGTTGAAGTATACATGGAATGTGAGATCTGAAGAGTGTCAATTCAGGTTCATCCCAGCGAAAGAGTTCCTGGCACAAATGACGTCTAGTAGATATGAGGCCATGTAGAAGGCGGGGGTATCTCCCTCCTTTGGCACCTGACCCTATTTTATGTAGGTTCTCAACTGGTTGGAGATGATGGCACCCCAATTGAAGCCTGTGCCTGAAATCACAACAGTAAAAGCTAGATACATCCAAGCCTCTAAGAATCAGGAGTATTCTTTCTCCCCCTGTAAATTGCAGAGTAGATCCATGAGATATATGTATGGTTCCCTGAGATTTCCTGTTGGATACCAGCCAGTAGTCTGGTTTGTGAATTTTTTGTCTTCTCTCCACCAAGACGATATGATTTTGTTGGTATCATGTGACGCATAGAAAATCAAGATGAAATCAGTGCTCAGATTTAGCTTGGAATATTTGATATTACAGTAAATCTGAACCTCTGATGGCAGGAAGACTCTGACGCATTCGTCGTTATCATCATTGATCAAATTTTTTTTGTCATCAGTGTGGTCAATAATCCACTTCAGGAGCTCAGTGCAAGGAAAGACGGGAGATCGGTTTGCCACCATGTGCAGATAAACTTTGCAAATGTTGGGGAGGACTTCGTCATCGTGTTTACTTGTTTCAAGATCACTATGTAGGGTATATTCGAGGGGTTCTTATTTCTTGATTTTCTAGAAAACTTCTTCCCAACGAGGAAATGCCATCTTGGCTCCAATACTTGCCTCCATATCTCCGAAAGTTGGGGGTTGGACAAAGAGCTCCTTGGTGATTCTCTTAATGATGGACATTGGCTTGGGAGAGAACTCTAATTGTCTCACAAATAATGGGGAGGATCCTTCTCCTAATTCTAATTCTTGCAGCTTAAGGGCTCTCGGGGATTTCCTGGTGGAAGGCTTCTTTAGAGGCATTGTTCCTGCAATTTAAAATGTCATTTGAACATGCGTACAGAGTGGCATTGGGTGCGGACATGTAACAATGAAATCCATGAAAACCATTATCCGATACATACCTATAATGCTTGCTATGATAATTTTTTAATACTCATTGAACTTTGGGCGTTTTCTTTTGGGTTGTTGGGTTCTCTCTTCTGTTTGTTCTGAATTTCTTGCTGCGTAGAATGGGACCATGCACAATGACATGAACATGATATAACTAGAGAGGTACTATCAGTCATATTGATCAGTTAATACGAGTAATAAATGTAATTTCAAAATAAATTACCCTTGAATTTATGCAAATAAACATTAACTAGTTGACGACGGAGGCACGGGAGAAGATACATTATATCGATGGGTTTAACGGATTCTTTTTATTTTTGCATGAATTAGTAAATAATGCAGGATCTAAAAATTAACTACAAGCTTTGAATGTGGCATCTCTGACACATAAGGAGGTAAAACGTCTCATCACATCACATCACTCCGACGTAGGGATCGGGGATCAGTTGTTTACTCCTTACCTCTGCGTGGTGTTTATTATTACACCTTTTTTTCTGTCGAAACCGAATGGATCCTCCTTAGACGAAATCCTTCCTGAGGTTGTTCGTGGGAAAGAAATGCTTTCATTGGCCAACGCCGATGAAGGTCGATACTTGAGTACCTTGGCTTTCCAATTGATTCTCACCACCTTTATCTTTCGTCGATGCTGAATTTTTCAAGTGAGTCGGGGAAAATCTGGGTCACCGATTCATGCAGACAGTCGACGAAGAAGATTGAGTGGTAACCAAAAAAGAAAATGTTCATAGATTTTTTAGGGTGTGTTGAGTGCTAGACATATTGCGATTCACTGGGTGAATGAAAAATCTCTGGTTCCTCTTTTATTCCCACACACACTTTATTCATATCTACATATATTACAATATATTTATTAATTTTATATTATTTTTATTATTATTATTATTTATTCAATGAAAGTATCGTTTTAGGGCTTGGCCATTTACTGGGAGGGCGTGAAGTTCCCCCCTCAGGTTTTGCAATTGATAGGTACCTGCCCTGATTCTCTCGGCTACTTGGAAGGGTCCAAGCCATAGGATTTGAAGCTTAGAGTGTTTTCCCTTAGGTTCGTTTGCTTTGTCCCACTTAAGCACTAAGTCTCCTACCTCGAAGATACTTTCTTTAGCCTTATGCTTATCAAACCATCGTTTCACTATCTGTTGGTGAGCCATGAGTTTTGACTTATCCTTTTCTCTCTCTTCCTCCAACATGAGCAGAGTGTCGATTCTCTATTGCATGGTCGACGAGGGTTCTTCCTCAGAATCTTGGGACAATTGAAGAGATGGAATATAGACCTTGTTCTGGAGGACAGATTATTTCCCGTAGACTAAGAAGTATGGGGAATTTCCTATTTCTTATTTGGGTGTGACCCTATCAGCCCATAGGGAATTATGAAGTTGATTATGCCAATATCTTTGGTTATATGTAACCATTTTTTTTAGTATCCTTGCCAGGTTTGTATTAGTTGATTCTGCCACACTGTTTCCCTGTGGGTAGTAATTTGCAGAGTACTTGATTATAATTCCTTTATATAGAGAAAACTCAGTCAATAGGGTAGAAGAAAAGTAGGATGTATTATGAAAGACCGGAACAGAGGGGACTCCAAACCTTGTGATCAAATTTTGTTCTATAAATTGGATTACTACCTTATCGTTTACATGAGTCAGAGGAATGGCCTCTACCCATCTGATGAAATAGTCTGTAGCAGTAAGAATGTACTTGTGGAGTTTTTAAGAACTAGGAGTAATTTCTCCTATGATATCCAACCCCCACTGTTCAAAAGTCCTGGAGACAGTCACGAGTTGAAGTGGGATTTCTTCCCTTTTCTCTTTTACGACACGTAATTGACAAGTCTTACAGTTCCTAGAGTGAGTCTGAGAATCTTTAAACAAGGTGGGTCAATAATAGTCAACTCTTAGAATCTTATGGGTGGTAGTGTTTCTTGCAAAGTGTCCTTCGATGGGATCGTCATGGAGTTCCGTCAGCACCTTGTCAGGGTTTTCTCATTTGAGACATCTCAATAATACCCCATCATAGTTGATCTAGAAGAGTACCGAATTATAAGACGATACTGTGCATATTTCAATCTTAGGGCTCTCCTTTCCTTAGGGTTGAGGTTCTCGGGAGAATCCCTGTGATGCAAAAGATAAGTCAAATCCTTGTACCAGGATTCTTGTCTTGGGGAGATGTATGCTACTTTGTTGCACCATAGTGCCATTTCATTTTCCCACCTGAAATCTTCATTTGCTTGATCCTGGGCTTCGGTTGCAAGCTTACAAAGACCTTGTCCTTTTAATATCTTGGCAGGTTTTATATCTAGATCAAATTCTTGGACTACTACCATCCAGTTCCCCCTTCTTTCCCCCATTTCTTGTTGGGTAAACAGGGATCAAACCACAAGGTGTGACACAATCACCTTGGTGTGATTTTTGAGAATGTAGGACCTAAAATGCTTTACTACCTTGTAGACCACGTAGGCCTTTTTATATATGGAAGGATAATTGAGCTCAGTTCCTTGAAGATTAGTACTCATAAAATACACTGGGGCTTATTTGTTGTCATCATCTTTCTGGGTCAAAACCACCGCTAGCGATTGGTCGGAAGCGAAATTATAAAGGGAAAAATCTCTATTAAAATCGGGACTTCGCAACACCAGATCCCGGGATATGGAAGCTTTGATATTGTTGAAAGTGTATTTTCACTCATCATCCCACTTGAAATCAACATCCTTGCGAATCATGTTTTGCAAGGGTTTGATAATTTCAATGAAATTGGGGGTGAATTTCTTCACAAAGTTGATTTGCCCGAAAAAAGGACTTCATGGCTTTCTTGTTATGGGGTAGGGGAGTTGATATACAGCCTTAATTCATTCTGGATCTATGTAGATACCTACTTGAGATATAATATGACCTAAAAACTTAGCCTCCTCGACACCGAAGATGGTTTTCTTAGGATTTAGTGATATACCGTATTTTCGACACCTTTCAAAAATCTGAGTTAAATGTTGGATGTGTTATTCCCTATTTTTCGAATACACTGTTACGTCATCTAAATATACTACAACACACCTATTGATAAGCCCCTAAAAATCCACGTCCATGGCCCTTTGGAAGGTTTCTCCTGCATTGATTAAACCAAAAGGCATGCGTTTATAAGCGAAGGTTCCCCATTTGGTTCGGAAGGTGGTTTTTAAATGATCTTCCTCTGAAACCAACACTTGGTTGTAGCCTGAGAAACTGTCTAGTAAGGAAAAAATCTTCGAGCCCGACGCATTCTGCAATAGTTTCTCCATCGGTGGGACCGGATAATTGTCCTTTTCTAAAGCTCTGTTGAGGTTCCGAAAATTTATGCAAAGTCAGATTTCTCCCAATTTTTTCCATACCGAGACAAGATTTTCCACCCAAGAAGAATTGCTAACATGGAAAATTATCTTTGCATCTAGAATCTTCCTCAATTCCTGATACATGAGGGGTTCCATGGATGGGTGATATTTTTGGAGCTTTTCTTGGAAGGATTTCATTTCGGGTTTCAATGGGATGGTGTGTTTAATAATATGGGTGTCGTACGTTTTCAGTTCTTTGTAGGACCATGCGAAGATATCCTAGTATTGTCTGAATAATTTGAGGTAGTCTTTCCTCTCTTCCTTAGACATAGTTTTTCCGAGATTAACATTCTTCGGGTTCTCTAGAGTCCCAAGATTCATAGTTTCATGGAGGGGGCAAGAGCTACCAGTCTTCATGTTTTTAGGTCCTTTAAAACGATCCTTTAGATTGAACAGATTCTTTAGATTAGCTATCCCCTTTGGGATTGTGTGAGCCTTCAAATTTCCAACATCTTGTTCTGTTTGGGGATTAGTTTCAGTTGTTTTCTCTTGGAATTATTCATCATCTATGGCTAGGTATTTGAAATTGTCTTGGTTGGTCAAGAACTTTATGATTTTCTCGTCACCTTCAAAGACTTTCCAATTGGAAATATTTTTTGGCACCGATGGTTTGTAGAGCAACTCCATAGTGAATCAGGAGGCTTCATAATCTTCTAAAGGCGATAGTCGGGAAGCGGTTGTGGCCAAGGAGTCGGCAAGAACGTTATTTTCTCTCGGGATTGCGGTAATATTGAAAGTGTCAAAGCTCTCTATTAGCCTATGCACCTCCTACTGGTAGTTCTTAATATGAGGCAAATTAAAATGAATAGTATTCCTTACTTATCTAACAATGATATCAGAATCCCTGAAAACCTTCAATTCCTTAACACCCAGATATATGGATTTCTTTAATCCTTGCACTAGAGCTTCATACTCAATAGTGTTGTTGGTACATTCGAATTCTAGCCTGCATGATAGGAAATAACGTGATCCTTTAGGAATGATAAGGATACACCCTGCTCCTGACCCTTCTTGTGATTTAGATCCATCAAAGAAGAGGGTCCAAATCTGTGGAAGGTAATCTCCCTTTCTCCGTTCTATACCGATTTTGTGCTTACCGATCTCTCATCCCGTAAACTCAATCGCAGGATTTTAGCAAAAGAGAGTGTTCTCTATCGACATCGGCGGTTCCTCTTGAAATATTATTTTGGATTTTTGGGTAAGAGGAACAACGAACATTAGAGGAGCAAATTCCCCGAAGTGGTAATCACAGGAGTAATTGTTAAGCCCTAAATAGTGGCTCATTACCCCTTAATTGGGGCATATTATATTAGTAATGTTATTTTATTTATGTCAGCTTTAGTCCATTAGTTGCAATTATACCTCCTAGTCTCCTATATATACCAAGGAGATATTTTCATTTTGAATCATCTTGTAATTGTAAATTTATGTGGGCATAAGGAGGTTACCCCCTCGAATAGGCTTATTATCTGAATTTCTCTCTTTTTCAAGGTGTTGAGGACTTATTCTGAGGTTTTTCTATGCTATATTGGTATTTGGTTCTTAACATATGGTATCAGAGCTCAAGGTCTTGGGGTTTCATTGCTACATCCAAGACACCTTGGAATTTTCTCTATAACTTGTTTTCTACAACGTTTTAGAAGGAACTCCTTGAAGCATATTTATTAAACGGATCAAGGTACGTTGGGTTAAAATTTCATCTCCTGAGGCTTTATACTTTCGGAGATACATCCTGTGAAAGATAGGGTTCTTGAATCATCATGAACTGAGTAATTGCAGAAGTTTCACTATAAAACTTTTTTTGTAACATTTCAGACCCTAAACTTTGGAGGATATTCATAGAAATTATTAAGGTATCTGTGGAAGATAGGGTATCTAACTAGTCCTAGTGACTAGTCTCATGAAGGTGTTCTAGGTAAAACAATCATAACTTATTCCTAGAGTATCCAAATTGAGTGAGGGTAGTTGCATTGGATATTGGACAGTCTGTAGTATTTCTGGTATGAGTTTCAGAATTTTATATCAATTATTTTGTGTGGGGAACGCTATACAAGTGAGATCTCCTGGAAAGGCCAAAAATTATAAAGTTGTGGGGAAGTTACCATAAATTCCACTTGGCACATCCAATTTTGATCAAACATGTGGCATTGCAGAGAAGAAATATAAGAGAACTAAAAAAAATAAAGTTTCATACCCAGAAGGGTTGAAACTTTGGAGATATAGTAGAATAAAGATTGTTTAACAGAACCACCTCAAAACCAAGGTTCAAAAGTGATACTTGGCCAACATGCCACCCAAAAAGGGTACTTCTACACCAAATAAGCCTCCAAACAATCCTACTTGGACTCTTGATGAAGTTGAAGAAATGCATAGGGACATAAATGATTTACAAAAGAATATAGTAACAAAATATGAACTACAAGAGATGGAAGCTAAGTTGGAGGCAAAGATGGATGGTTTAAAAGAGGAGATTATGGAAGTATTGAAAAAATTTGTAATAGAAAGGACACATGAAAGTGAAAATGTATCCCATGAAATTCATGATGAGGACACAAGGAGGGTGAATCAAGAATGGAGAAACTCTAACTTTGGGTTGAAGACCAACCACGCTCCTAAGATCGATATGAGGAAGTTTGATGGCAAGGACCCTATCACATGATACTTGAAATGGAGCAATTCTTTGATCTACATAATGTGCCACATACACAAAAGGTATGAATTGATTATTTATATTTAGAACCCAATCAATTTGTATGGTATAGATGGATTTGTTCTCGCAAATCACTCCTCACTTGGACAATTTTCACAGAAGAAATGATAGCACACTATGAGCATACAAGGAGCAATACCTTCTTTAGCCAATTGATAAATCTCAAGAAAAAATGTTCAGTTCCAGAGCACATTGAGAACTTCCAAAGATTGAATATAAAGGTAATAGATATTCTAGATGAGCACTTGATTGATGTATTCATAGGAACTTTAAGAGATAACATTCAACATGAGGTTCTCCTTTCGGAACCCAAATCATTGGAGAATGCATTTAGGGTGGCAAGAAATGTTGAAAGTAAAAATATGGCTATGGCTACTAGAAGGACCAATCCTAACATATATAGAGAGAAT
>SNQJ01S0003491.1:34187-71843 GCA_010110895.2 Picea sitchensis
CAGTGAATTCCATTGACTTATAGCTTAAAATAGTCAAAATCATGGAAATCGTCATAATGCAACGAAACCAAATCCAACCTGTGCGGAATGGCTCATAATGATGGAATATGATCATCGATGCAAGTTGGACCCCACAATGCCTCTCAAATACCCCTGTACTCGCTCTAGCATCCATCTGGCTACTCTGGTCATCATAAATCTCTACTCTGCGATGATGTCCCAAAGTGGGGACATTACACATTTGTTTGTATGGTTGTAGCCTTAGAAATTCCCAATCCGCCACCTCAAATTCCCTTTCCATGTGATGTTGAATTATTTGTTGTTTCATCCTATTGTGTGCCATAACCGAGTTGTCCTTCAACAATTTAAGGACCTCTTGTTGGTTCCGTATGTGGTACTCCATTGTTAGAACCTTTGTATTCCCTTTCAAGGGTGATGTGATGGATGGAGGATGATATCCATGAAATGGGGAAATTTTTGATGAAGTATGGAAGGATGTGTTGTACCACAATTCCTCTAAGGGGAACCACTTGACCCATTGTGTATGTTTATTAGATGCAAAGAAACGAAGATATCCTTCTAGAAATGTATTCACAATATCAATTTTCCCATCAGATTGAGCGTGGTAAGATGAACTATGAGAAAATTGAGTACCAAAACAAGAAAATATTTCATTCTAAAACTACCCGTAAAAATTGGGTCTCTGTCACTTAAAATAATCTTGGAGACTCCATGTAGTTTTTTAATTGTTTCCATGAATCTTGTTGGTATTGTGATTGCTTTAAAAGTATCAGAGAGAGAGAAAAAATGGCCATACTTTGTTATTCTATCCACTACTACCATGATGACGGTATTTCCTTATGATTTTGGTAAATCTGTAATAAAATCCATGGAAACTTGTTCCCAACATTGGCTTGATATAGCTAATGGTTGTAGGAGATGTGGAGTATTGATTATCTCTCCCTTATTTTGTTGGAAAACCAGACATTCCGACATAATGTTTTGAACATAATGTTTAATACCTTGCCATAAAAAATCCCTCTTGACCCTGTGGTATGTTTTCAAGAATCTAGAATGTCCCCTTATAGGAGAAGTGTGTAATTCTAGAAGGATCTTCTATTTGAGTTGTAAATTATTATATATGTATACGCGATCATGATACCATAGAAAATCATTATTCCATACAAAACTTTCTACTGAACTGGGGTCTTCATGTAGTTTTTGAATTATATTGAATACCTTTTGATCTTGACTCCATTATATCCTTGCTTCTTCCAACCAATTTGATTGCAGACTAGAAATAACACATAGTGAACTTTATGTTTCTTCTTCTTTCCTTGAAAGGGAATCTTTCACAACATTATTTTTTCCTTTTTTTTTATATAATTTCAAAGTCATAACCCAACATCTTTGTAACCCATTTTTGTTGCTCTTCTAAAGATGATCGATTCTCCAAAAAGTACATCAAACTGTCATGATCTCTTTTTAACTTGAAGTGTCTTCCTATTAGGTAGGGGTGCCATTTCTTAACTGCATGTAGTATGGCCAACATTTATTTTTCATAAATGGGTTTGACTAAGTTTTTCCCTTTAATTTCATTGCTTTGAAAGGAAAGGGGCATTCCTTCTTGCATTGAAATTGCACCAATTCCATGGCATGAGGCATCACACTCCACAATAAATGTTTTTTTGAACTCAGGTGTGGTCAATATGGGAGTTATACACATAGCCTCTTTAAGTTTTTTTAAATATTTGGTTGCTTCTTCAGTCCAATAAAATGCTTCCTTCTTTAATAATGGTGTTAGAGGTGTTGCTATTTGACCATAGTTCTTGAAAAACTTGCAGTAATAGCGTGTCGATCCTAAGAATCCTCTAAGTTTCTTCAAGGTTTTGGGAATTGGTCATTCCCTTATAGATTTAATTTTATTAGGGTCCACTTTTACACCTTCATGAGATACAATATCACCCAAATATTCCACTTCTTGAACCCCAAAGGTACACTTGGAAGGATTCGCATAAAGTTGTTGCTCTTCCAATAGTTGTAATACTTTGTCCACATGTTGTACATGCTCTTCCCAAGATTTGTTGTAGATTAATATGTCATGAAAAAATACTAAAACAAATTTTCTAAGGAAGGGATTGAAAATAGAATTCATCAAGCTTTGAAATGTTGAAGGTGCATTACTGAGTCCAAATGGAGTAACCAAAAATTCATAATGACCTTCATGTATTCTAAAAGCTTTTTTAGGAATGTCTTCCTGTCTCATTTTGATTTGATGATATCCCAAACGAACATCCAACTTGGTACATAATTTTTCTCCATGTAATTCATCTAATAATTCATCAATGACATGTATAGGAAACTTATATTTGTTATTCATTTTGTTGAGTTGTCTATAATCTGGACACATACACCATGAGCCATCTTTTTTTGTAACCAACACAACTGGTAAGGAGAAATAACTTTGGCTATGTTGAATGATCCCAACCTCTAACATTTCATGGATCATGCATTCAATCTCACTCTTCTATGCTTATGGATACCTATAAGGCCTAATGTTAGGTGGTACACTTCCTAGTTGGAAATGAATAGCATGGTCATGGTCTCGAGTAGGTGGTATACCCTTAGTAATTTCACATAATACGTTGAATTATTATTGATAATTATTTCGAGAGCTGATGGAGTCGGTGCTATAGATGTTTGAACATCAAGTGAGAAAAATTGTGCAATTACACCGTGGTGTCCCTTTTTAAGTATTTTTTCCATGCTATTAGAGATTATCACTTTAGAGGGTTTCCCTTGGATACCTCTAAGCTCAATTTCCTTTCCATTTGAGGAAAATATCATAAAAAGGTTTTGAAAATCAAAGGCCACTATTCTGAGTGATTGAAACCATTGGACCCCTAATACAACATCATCACCCCCCATTTGGATGTAAATCATGGGGCTATCCAGAAAATACTCCCCAATTTGACCTTAATACTATGGAATATCCTTGAACAATTTATTGTACCTCCATTTGAAATCATTACTTGAAACTCTGGTGTAGGATATACAAAACAATTGAGATCTTTTGCTAATTTGTAATTGAAGCAATTATGGGTGCTACCCGAATCAATCAATATTGTTATCTTTTTCTTTTTGATGTATCATTGTATCTTGAGGGTTTGTGGAGTAATGATGCCAACCAAAGTATGATAAGATATTGTTGGAGTAGTCTCTTATAGATTTGGGTCTTGAGATGGTTCCAATTATTGATCTTCTTCCTCTTCACAGTCTATGTAGAATGATTTCTTCTCACCACATTTATGCCCCTTACTGTACCTGTTGTCAAAATTGAAACACAATTATTTTTCTCTTCTTTCATCCATTTGTTGAGGTGTCAACCTTGTTCATTTAGGTACACTATCTTCTTCCTCTTCAAATTCTATGTAGAATAATTTGTTCTCACCGCATTTATGCCCTTTACTGTACTTTTTGTCACAATTGAAACATAGTCATTTTTCTCTTATTTCACCCATATGATAAGGTGTCAACCTTGTTGGTTGAGATATGGTTGTCTTATGACCCCAAAAATGATCTCTACCTCAATTCTATACTTGTGTGTAACCCTTTTTTTGGCATGAATATGATGAGCATTTTGCATAGCTTCCATAATATTTGTAGGTTGTCTTAAGAAAAGTCCATGTTTAATGTCTTCTTTTAATCCACCCATGTAAGCTTCCAACAAGTGTTCATCACTTAGTTTATCCACCCTTCTGGCCAGTACTAGGAATTCTAAATTATATTCTTCAATATCACCTAACTGCTTGATTCTTGTCAATTGATTTTAGTAGATTTGTTCCTAAACTTTCCCATATTTTTCTTCTAAGTATCTTGTAAATAAACCCCAAGTGTAGTGATATAAAGGTATTTGCCTTTTCACTATCCATTGATATGGTTTTATCTCAAAGTTCAAGGTTTCTATGTGAATTATTTTATTTCATCCATAATATTATGTATTTCAAAATATTTATCTATTCCGTTCACCCATGTAAATACCTCTATACCATCAAACTTCTTTAATTCAATTTTGGGAAATTTGAATTTAGGACTCCCACCAAAATTAACTCCACTATTAGAGTTATATTCACTAAATGTATTATTATTAGTAGTTTGTTAAACATGAGTACTACATTTATTTTCATGAGTACATCCATTTTGATGTCTCGTTTAGGTAATCTCTCATATGTAACTTGAAATATCAGGGAAAACATATTTTCCATTTCCTTCATCAAATTTTGTATTTCTCTTTTTATGTTATTCTTATTTTTTTCCATCTTATTTTCCATATCATCCATCTTTTTTTTAATACCCTCCATATTGTTTTCCATTCCATCCATCTTCCCTTCCATTAAAAGAATTTTTTTTTTGAGTTTACCCAATTATTAGTCTTTTCACTCACATTCTTAATGTGTTCCTATAATTTGGATAATCTATTATATATGTCCTCATTTTCTTCTTCTGTCATAGATGAGACTTCTATAGGTTTAATAGGTGTTGTAACCTTTTTGGGAATCATATGGAGTAATAATAACAATAATCCTCTATTATATATTTATCACAAATTTCAAATCACCCAAAACAAATATTCCAAAAATAATTATGCCAATTGTAAGTTATGTACCTTTAAAAACCTTAATTTGGAATTTGTCCTCTTGGCTAACCTTCATTCTAGTGTATATCTAAAATTTTGGCCCTTCTGGGTCTGAAATTTTGTACTACAGTTTCTTTGATATGTCCTCTCTGCAATGCTACAGGTCTGATCAAAATTGGATTTTCCAAGTGGAAGTTATGGTAACTTCCCCACACCCTGCTAATTTTCTTCCCTTCTACGAGAGCATACTTGTAAAGTGTGTCAAGAAAACAATGTATCATATTGGATTCTAAAACTTGCACCAGAAAGAAAAAATATTTTCCACTGTCCAATGCAACTTGTCTCACTTTATTTTGATACTCACTAAAGAATATATCATTGTTTTAACCGGAACACCTTCTTTAAAATAGTTAATATGACTAGTTAGCTACCCTATCTTACATAGGGTGTATCTACAAAATTAGGATGAACCTGAAGCTGAAATTTTTATTAGAGATACCTTGATAATTTATGTGAATATCATCCAAGTTTCAAGGTCTGAATCATCACAGAAAAATTGTATAGAAAAAATTATGTGATGGATAAATTCAGGATGATTCCAGAACCCGAGCTTGCATTGGCTATATCTCTGAAATTATAAATCCTCGGGAGATGAAATTTTAACCCCAAGTACCTTGATCCATATTGTAAATATCCTCCAAGGATTTCCTTCTAAAACATCATATAATTTCTTTTATAGTGCAAATTCCAAGGTGTCTCGGATGCAACAGCGAAACCCCAAGACCTTGATCTCTAATTCCAAATGTTATGAACCAACGCCTTAAAAATTATAAGAAATCGATAAAATTCAGTCCACTTCAAGGGGGAAACCTCATTTACAATATATAAACTTTAGAACACAATAAGATATGAGATAAGATGATCCTAATACTATATCTCCTTAATATATTTATGGGAGACAAAGGGTTACAATTATAATGAAAGGGTATAACGAAGGGTTCTAGTTGACCTACTAGAAATGTAATAATTTAATATATAGAGAATAATAAAGGTTTTTTACATATCATGGGGATTTTTCTAGGGCTTAACAACATATGGGTATCATAAATACATAACAGTTCTTGTTTACAAAAAATAATATTTAAACTCTTTATAATGAAAGAATATGAATGACATTTATGGTTGTCTCGAGACCATACTGGTCACATGATTATGACCTAGATGCAAAGAAAACAATAGTGTCATGAGTCAACCAAAACAATGCATGGTATGCATTTATTTAAATTATAGATTCATAAAACCTACTAACCAGGTCACCCTAGAAAGAAGAAATGTATCAACTCTTTGTATAAGAAAACTAGATAAACATATTGGTCTAACCAGTCAAGTCTCAAACCAAAGGGCTCTCATGACCTCCCAAAATAGGAGGGAAACATTGCAATATTTAAATGGATAGAGTTGCATAGAGGTTCCAAGTACATCGTTACCTCTGTAAATTGGTCAAGTAAGAGCTCAAACCCTGATGAATATGAAGTTCACCCTTTCTCACGATAAATCATGATTTCCTTTGCTCACAGGTTATGATAGCTAGGATAATTGTTAGACAAAAAAATTGGAATTGTTTTCAATATGAGACTTCACCTATAATAAAGTAAACAATGATATGCTCAAACAAATTTAATAAAGGGATGAGTGTTATAAAACACAAGCAGAGTTATGTATGTCATAGAGTTATGTATATTACCACGATTATTTGGTATTGAGCTATGGAGGAAGTCATAGATGATTTTCATGATTCCTATATGGCCTACTCATAGGAACTCCTATGCGTTAATGAAATCATCAATGAGTCATTTTTTCTGATAAACAAATATAATAATGAATGACATAATACTGGTATGGAACCCATAGCTATAAATAATGAATGACATAATACTGGTATGGAACCCATAGCTATAAAAAAATACTTTACACTCACAAGATTGAAGTTGTAGTAGATGTTTAGGGTTTGACAGTCATGGTGAGCTAGGGTTTGACAGTTGTAGGCACAACAGGGAGTCACATGAGCACCAAAGGGGGGGTAATGGAACCCCCTCTTACAAGTAGGTGGTGGTGGATAGAGGGAAAGGGCGAAGAGGCATAATTTTCAAGGAACCAGAGACATGAACCTCAGGATCAGACCCAGGGAAATGACAAGAAATAAACTAGGACAAAAACAAGAGCATGAGAGAAGAAGCTAAGGAAACCCAGAGTGAGGCGAAAGAGACCGTGAAGGCCAATGGGACAGAAAGGTGTAACCCGTGCAAGCCCAAAACAACAATGATACCCAAGGTGATATTAGAGGACCCACAAACACAACTCTACAGGGACACAATGAAGATGCATGCACTCATATGCAAGTTCATGTGCTTATGGACCACATAGAGAACTTTGCGCAACTAGATCAAATATCACTAGAAGCCAAATGGAGAAGTGGAGCTCCGCCTAGGCTCGAAAGGTTTCTTCACAAAAGTCTTGATGAATATGGAGGACAATAATAGAGTCTTCGAGGGAGGTCCATACTTCCATGCCTCAGTTGGATTGTACATGCAACCCTAGAAAGAAAACTTCTCCCTGGAAAAAAAGATGTTCAAAAAGGTACCGGTCTAGCTGAGATTCTGTTCATTACCCTTAGACTAATGGTTTCCGTCAACTTTTGAAGCAATAGGAAAAAAACTGGGGAAATATGTGAAGACTTTAGAAGCCACCCTAAAAGGAAGATACACATCGTACGCAAGAATATACATAGAGATGGACATTTCTGGAGCACTCCCAGAAGCCGTAAGTCTGGAATTCAGGGATGAGGAATGGATCCAAAACATAGATTACGAACATATCCCCTTTAGATGCAAAAGATGCTATGAACATGACCACCTGATCAGATAATTCCCTCTTAATAAAAAGCAGGAAGTGACAAACCCAAAAACATAGTAGGATGAAAAAGGGTTTATAACACCGAACCCCAAAAACAGAGAAAATAAAAATCCGAATAAAACCTCAGTCGGAAATAACCAGGAAACCCATAATAAAATGGACGGAAGGGACCAAACAAATAAAGGGGAAGAAGATGAAAGTGACTCGGTAAAATCTCAAGAGGTCAGAGAATAAGAAACAAAAGAGCCTATCGATCATCCAAGTAACAAGATGGCACAGGGGAGTTGTGCAACCCCTATGGACGGAGAAATAAAATATGACAACACCATCATGCAAGATGCAGAGGGAGATGTGAAGATTACCCCGAGTGAAGTAGGCATAGAAGACCCTAATCTCAAGGACCTGGTGGAGAGAGAATGAATAGACCTTCCAAACATATTGGAGCAATGGAAAAGGTAGGGACTCGACAACGTACCAACAGAGCAACTTGATCACATCTAGTACCTATTTCTCATACGGGAGGAAGCCAAAGCTAGAGGACAAAAACACACACAGCGAGATAGGATACCTAGGAGTGAAATTCGGTGAGGGACAACTACAACTATCACCCAAGAAGACGAGGAGGAAGAAAGGTAGGAAATCAAACAATGTAGCCCCACAGGAGTTGGGAGCGCTACTGATAAATTTGGGTAAGATCAAGAAACTCTTTCCAAACTCCCCTCCACATTTTTAAATGAAGGTCATAACTTGGAATATAAGAGGCCTAAACAGCCCAAGAAAGAAAAGAATCCTTAGGACTAAACTAAAGGAGGAACAACCGGATCTTTGTTTCATTCAAGAGATGAAATGCACTACAGATAGAATGGAGGCAATCAATAAACAAAAATGGTGCAAGTACAAGATGGTAGCAATCAAATACCACCAAATGGCAGGTGACATTCTCACTTTGTAGAACCCACAAATTCTAAATCTAATAGCAACTGAAGCAACCAGGAACACCCTAACGGTATGCATGCAAATCATTGGAAACATAGAGGAGATTCTCTTCACTAATGTATATGGGCCCCAAGGGTCAGACGAAAAGAGAGGAATGATCTGAGACCTAGAATACATAAAATATCGATACACCAATCTCCACTGGATCCTGGCTGGGGACTTCAACATCATTACCTCACTTGTGGAGAAGAAAGGAGGTACAAGAAGATTGGATCGAGATGCAGATGATTTCTCAAACTTCATAGACATAGCGGAGATGGTAGATCTCAAAACTAAGAATGGCCAGTTCACCTGGAACAATAAACGGATGAATCAGTTTCAGGTAGCAAAAAGACTTGACAGGTTCCTTATATCAAAGTCAATCATTATGCAGGGGCTAACCTTAGATTGCAACATCCTTCCCTGGGGGGGATCTGATCATTGGCCATTGCAACTGGAAGCGGGGTTGCAAACAAAAAAGAAAGAACAAACCCTTCATATTTGAGAAATTCTTTATTGAACACCCGACTTTCAATGTAAGAATCAAACAATGGTGGTGGGAGGTGCAACCGGACAAAGGGACTAGGATGTTCCAACTTTATAAGAAACTTAAGTACATAAAAAATAAGCTCAAAGAGTGGAACAGGGATACCTTTGGAAATATAAAGCAAGAGAAAAACAACTTAGAATAAAAAATGAAAAAACTCCAAGAAACCTGCATGTTGGAAGGCTATACGGAGGACTGGAAAAAGGAAGAGATCTAGATGACCCAATATTTGTAGGCATGATGCCAGCATGAAAAAACACTATGGCATCAGAAGTCCAATATCCGATGGCTAAAGGAAGGAGAATGGAACACCAAGTGTTTCCATAGAACAACAATGGCCAGAAGATCCCACAACAAAATACCAAAGATCAAGGACTAGGATGGAATTGAGTGTGAATCACATCAGGAGATTGAAACCGCTCTAGTTAAACACTTCCATGGGATATCCCAAGAACCCAACCAAGACAGAACGAAATCCATTCAAAGGATAACCCAACATATTCCTCGCCTGGTCACAAAGGAACAAAACTTCTTCCTAAACAAACCTATTTCCACGAAAGAAGTTGACCAGGTGCTCCAGGAAATGGCCAATGGGAAAGACCTAGGTCCATATAGCTTCACAGTGAAATTCTTCAAAGCCTGTTGGGAAATTGTCAAACATGAAGTTTATAAGGTAGTAGAAGACTCTATAAGGTCAACCTTCATCCTTAAATCACTAAATGACACAATGATCACACCAATCCCCCAAAAAAATGAAGCCAAAACCCTTGATCGGTACAAACCTATAGCACTATGCAATGTGGTTTACAAGATAATCTCCAACGTCATAGAAAATAGACTGAAACCCCTCCTACCTACACTGATCACACAAGAACCGAAAGGATTTGTGGAAGGAAGACAAATAATGGACAACATCATCCAGGCCCATGAGATCATTCACACCATGAAGGTTCAGAAGAGAGGGGGAATGATAATACAACTCAACCTAGCACAATCTTATGAAAAAATTAGCTGGCACTATATGGTCAAGACCTTGGAAGACTTTGGTTTCAACCAACACTGGATGAACTAGATTGTCAGTCTCATATCCACAACAAGCTACTCACTACTAATCAATGGAGCCCTTCCTGAACCTTTCTATCCCATGAGAGGTATCAGACAAGGAGACACATTGTCCCCCTTCTTGTTCGTTCTGATGATGGAAGGCCTCAGTCGAAGCATAGAGAGAGAAACCGCAACAGGGAAAACAATAGGTCTCAAACCCTTCGAAAATTTCCCTACCTTACTCCATGGCATACCCACGGTCAAGGAAGATAAATCCTACAAACAAATCCTAGAAGATTTTAGGGAAGCCTCGGGCGCTGAGATCAACCATTCCAAGTCGATTATCTTCTTCTTCAACACCAACCCAACTATCGAAAGGAATTTGACCAACATTCTCAGATTTGAACAGAAGACACTCCTAGCTAAGTACTTGGGCGATCCACTGACACAAAAAGTGTATAAAATGCCTACTTGGGAAGGAGTAATAAACAAGTTACAGTAGCGGGTAAAAAATTGGACGCATAGATCTCTCAATATAGCCAGAAGATAGATCCTAACCAAGCCTGTTTTACAAGCAATCCAAACCTTTATGATGTCTGTCTTCCCAACTCCACAGGGGATTCTACAAAAAATAAGAGCCATCCAAAGGGACTTCCTGTGGCAAGGTGTGGAAACAAATAAAAAATGGGCCTTGGTGGCTTGGGAGAAAGTCTGCAAGACAAAAATAAACGGAGGCCTGGATCTACAGGACCCACAAGTGACCAATAATGCCTATGGGGAGAAACTCTGGTGGAATTGGGTCAAATAAACTACTACACATTGGGTAAACCTATGTAAGAAAAAATATGCCCTGGACATTTGCGACCAGGACAAAATCATCTGTAGAGGAACTAGGGAAGGTTCAACCATTTGGAACCTAGCGTGGCACAACAAAGCCTGGATTCAGACACACATCTTCTGGGAAGATAGGAATGACAAAACATCCAGATTTTGGGAGGATGCTTGGCAATTGGAACCGAAAATGGAGAACCCAGACAGAGAGGTACTCCAATAGGATCTAATAGCGCAAGGTAAAATTAACGTCTACCAATACTGGAAACAGGAAATGAACCACAACAAATGGAGAACCTAGGACAAGATCACTCTGTAGAACAATGATCCACCTGCAACAATAGTAAAAGAGGTGGAGGAGGAACTGGGAAGATAGAAAATAACAATCATGAAAGGAGAGGACCAGCTGAGGTGGGGACAAAATGATGGTGGGGAATTCAACCTGAAAGAATTTTGACACTATATAGTGGATCTGGACCAAGAAGACCCATCGCAATATTGGGATAATCTATGGAACAACCGCCAATGACCAAAGATAAAAAAATTCCAATGGTTAATACTTCACAACCGCATTCTAACTTTGGAAAACCTAAGGAAAAGGGGATTCATAGGGCCATCAAGATGTCATCTTTGTCAAGCCCAAGAATAAACAATGAACCATCTCCTTGACGAATGTGCCTACACTGCAGAACTCTAGGACTGGGTGGTAAGTATCTTCTGCCAGTCCAACAGGATCCGAGGTAACATTTTTTCAACCATCAATCTTTGGAAAGAGAACTACAGTGAACAAGAAGAGGTGAACCTCTGTTGGATACTCATCCTAGGAATGATCATATGGTTGATATGGAAGGAAATGAATCGACGCATTTTCCGAAACCAAAGTTTGCCCGAAGGGAAGATCAAGGAATCAATAATCTCCATGACACAAGATATGATGTAGAGCCGAAACTGCCAGGTTGGTAGAGTGCAACCCACTGACCAGGATTCCCGAGTCCTAGAGGCCTTCCACCTGAATGGCGACCGCAACCCCAATTAGTTCAGACGATCAATGTAACTCCAAGTAGGTGAGTGCAACTGGAAGCCTCCACCTTCAGGCTCCCTCAAGTTGAATTTTGACGGGGCGACGAAAGGAAAACCAGGGCAAACAAGTTTGGGAGGAGTAATCAGGGACAGTAAAGGAAACATCATCCGGTTGTATGCTGGGAGTATGGGAAACTCAACCAACAATGCCGTGGAATTCAGAGCCCTAGAAACTGGCCTAGAGATTCTAAGTCAAGAGGGGATGAAAAATGCCATAGTAGAAGGATATTCCATGTTAGTGATCAACATAGTAAGAAAACTCCAAAATGGTACCAGAATGGGAAAAATCTAGAGAGACTAGCCATTGGCACACCTACTGAAAACAATTGAGGTGCACTTGCAGACAGGGATCACAGTGGATTTGCACTGGGTTCGGAGGTCAACAATTGGATTGGTGGATAGAATAGAAAATGAGGGGGTGGATAACGAAGGTCCCAAACTAGACACAATCTGGAGCAACATCCTGCATGGTCAATTTTGAATAGATTGCACCCAACTTGAGGCAAAGGACTATGACAATAGTAGTAGTACATAAGATCACTTAAAGAATGGAGGTGTAGAAGGAATTGAAGGGAACGTAGGTTCCATAAAGAATCTGATAGCCCACCAATCAAACAAGGTTACAAGTGCAGGTACAGATCACACATCAGATGAAGGCACGACACCACGGTCCTATCAATAGAAAGAAGTATAGGGGTTACCCGTGGGAAAGAAGAACAAATAACCAGTAGGGGGTGAAGGACGAAGGATGAAAAGGTTCACCGGGGTCAAGTCTGGGTACACCTCACCCAAGTACCATTACATGGTGGGGAAATGACTGGCATATAGTGTACAAGGCAAAGCATTGGCGTAGGGATTACATCAAGGCCATCAAGTGCACACGCTCTGGAACAGAGGACACAGAGCAGAAGGGCCACCTTGATGAGCAGGCCATGATTGCAAGCACGGGACGACAGTTAGGTTGGCTCCATAAAAGAAGATATAACAAAAAGAGAAACATATAGGAGAAAAGAAATTACAGGGGCCACCTTACATACCAGAAAGGGGTGAAGAAGAACAGGAGAAGAACCCAACATAAAAAATACCATAAACAAGAGAATATGGTATGCATGAAGAAAACCAGTAGCAAGAGAGTCCCCTAAGAGACAAAACCTCCGCCAAGCACCCGGAGGATGACAAGAATGCAACAAGAAGCTAGGGAAGCAAAGAGTTCTTCCTCACGTAGGTCGATACAAAGGGAAAGACAATCATCAAAATATGGGAGAGAGAAATCAACAACGCCCGTAGGGGAAAATCCTAGACAAAACTAACTCAGGAAGCGGGGGGGATAAGAGACCCAGGAGCCACACAGCCCATAACAACCCTCTACCACAGGACGGTGGATAAATCCTGGAGAACAAAAATGTTGATATGTAAGATGTGTGCGGACTGGAAGGAGACCAACAAGATAGAAACCCGGGACTAGAAGAAGGTGTGCATAGGTATTTTGAACCACCTCAGCAACCTGGAGGTGAGTAAAAATAGATTTGCGGAGGACCAGTGAAGACAGTAGGAAAAAATGGAGCAACTGACAGGGCAATTCCATCTTTATCTATGCTATGTCCACCATATAGACATTACTCCAGCCGACAGAAATGGAACCCCAACATGCATCATAAATATGTGTTTGGTGGAGTAGAGGGAGGTGAACAAGGCAAGGAAGGATGGAGATGAAGAGAACCCCATCAACCCGGACTAGCGCAGGACCAGCCTTGGTCAAGCTTCTCAGTGTAGGAGCAAACACCACTATGCTTATTATTTTTATGTTTTTGTTATGCTGTCGTTTTCCAAACTGGATTGCAGAGGTTTGGGTCGGTTTCCCATGGTGGTGGCCCAGGATTCCTATGCTGTATTAGACATTGCTCCCCTAGGACCCCAGATCTAGTTTCCGTTTTGGCAGATCTTGGGAGTCTCTATATCCTTTTTGTATTATAATTTTCTTCAGTAATATAGATTCTCAAACTCATTTACAAAAGGGAAGAAGTTGTAGTAGATGTTGTGGATGTTGTTGATGGATGAGTTCCATACCAATCCTCGATGAAACGAAAAATATGTTTAGTCGACAATGAATGATTCATATGGATATCGATGTCCACCCACCTATTCCAAATGGCCTAAAACAATCTTTTGGCAATTTAATATTTTTAACAGTTTTCTGGTTCCTAAAATTTCGGGGCCATTTTGAGGGTGTAAATGAAGTTTTTTCATGATCGATCAACTCAATGATAGCTAAAGGCTCTCATTGAGACCCCAAAATGAATATCCTTGATGATACCTTTCCAACAAGCAATCGTGCACCTCAAACAAAGATCGCATGCCAAAGTTACGACCCTGATAAGTTGATACACCAAAGTACCCAAAACGGGGTCCAAAAAATGATTGGATTTTCCTCTTCCAGTGTTAGGGTTTTGGATTTTCTTTATGTTAAACAATTCCTTTAGAGCCTCATTGTAATCATCTTCTTGTGAATGCAAGTATATGTCACAACTCTTCTCTGAGATAAGCTTCCACCATTCTAGCGAGTCTTTCACTTTGTATTTTTACAATCTTGTACATTTCGCTCATTAATAGAAATTGAGTATTAGTGTATCTATGTGTTATGGTTATATATCTGATAAATCTATGTTATATTATTGGATATCTGATATATCTTTGTACATTTATTTATTATATATCCTCTCTCATTTCATGCTGAAAATAATCTGAATCAATGGTATTAGAGCAAGATACTCTTGATCATTTTTCAGTGCATGTTACCGACAAGGTCTGAGTATAGCAATTTGGGTCTTGAGCTTGTCTCTCTTAAGGAAAATTTCTCAGACACGCCCAAGAAACCCTCCATGGAGAAAGAAAAAAAACCACATAGCAGATGATTTTGTTAATTTATTCCTTGAGTAGGCTCTCACACGATAGAGAGACGAAATGATGGAGAATTTTTCTCACATCCTTCAACGCCTATCGATAACAACCGAGGTGTCTTCATCAAGAAGAAACTTTGAAAGAACCTCCCCTTTTAAGGTAAAGGTTAATTTTTATATTCTTGTATTTGAAGGTTAGATAGATGGGGATGCCCTAGAAAAATGGTTAAATATTCTATAAGGTTATTTATTTGTTCACAATTTTTTCGACAGTGAAAATATCACCTTCGCACTCCTTAAGGCTCTCTCCCATGTCAAACATTGGTGGGAAACTTATTGGCAGAAAATTTCCACAGACAAATTTGGAATATATGGGTTCGAGTCCACTTAGGATTTTTTTGTGTATGTGGTCAAGGAACAATATTATCCTATTGGAAACTATGAAGACCTGTACATGAGATGGACCATGCTACGTCAAGAGAGGGGCCAAGTAGTGACAGAGGTCACCAATACCTTCCATAACTTGTGCACCAATATGGGTATCAAGGACTCTGAGTGACATTTGGTTATGAAATATCGTGGGGCTCTACACAGATACTTCCAAACTGAAACAGATTTTCTGGACATCTCATCATTGGGTGTTTCTTATCGATATGTTGTTAAAATCAAGCATCAATTTAAGCATCAGAAAAAGGGGGAGTTTGGGTCTATAAATATGCAACAACCAAAGTATGGTAAATACTTCCCTAACAACCAACCTTCAAAAAACCAGTCCAAGCCACACGAAAAGAAGGGTAATGAAAAGAAGAATAAGGAAATTTGAAAATGGTGTGATTTCCACAAAATCCCTTGGCACAACACCGATGAATATTTATCAAAATAGTTATTGATGACCAAGTTCATATATAAGGATATGAACCCTCATTCAAAATATATTTAGAAAATTCTCGTACAAAACATATCATTGATGTAGACCCCACTACTACTCTTGCGTCTGCAACAATTCAACCAGAAGAACTAGCAGATCTTGAAGAAGGGGAGCACCTTTTTCATTCACATATGTGGGTGAAGGGGACACAACTGAATTTTATTTTTTATAGTTGTATCCAAAAGAACCTCATCTCATCTGAGGTCGTCCAACAATAGGGATTATCTACAATACCACACCGGCAACCATACAACATTGGGTGGCTTTGCAAGAGACAAGACCTCCATGTCATCCACCAGTGTCGATTTTCATATGACATATATCCCTTCAAGGATGAGGTATTATGTGATGTTTCCCCACTTGATGTTTGTGATGTTCTGTTGGGCCATCCATATATGTGGAAGTGCCATGATATTGATGAATCTTGACCCTGTAGTTTCATTGTTACTCTCGGGGATCATCTCTACAAGATACCAAATGTAGTATCAACTACTGTCCCACCTAAATAGTGTCACAAGGTAGTATCTCATACTAGAAAGTTTATCTTCTTTACAGTCTCTTCAAAAGGTGAACAAAAGAGAACTGCAACCATTGCAGCGTCAGTCCAAGTACATTTTATTCAGCAGAAGCAGGTAAAAAAGATTGAAGAAAAGCACAAGGATTCCTTCTGTACACAGTCAAATCATGTATCCAAAATGGTTAAAAAGGTCCAACCCTTCTAGCCACATGTTCGTGACAACCATCAACAAGCTAAGAAGCACAACTTCTCTAGCAAGCCAAGCATCTCATCAATATGCAGATTCAACAAATGCTTTTTCGTCATCCCCGGAAACTAAAAGAAATGGAGACAATTTCTTGATAAGGAGGGAGGATTGATCCAGGTGGATATCGGTGGCCACCCACCTATTCCATCTAGCCCAAAATATTCTTTTGGCAATTTACTATTTTTAACAAGTTTTCGGTTCCTAAACTTTTGGGGCCATTTTGAGGGTCTAAATGAAGTTTTTTTGGGATCGATCACCTCAATGATATTTGAAGGCTCTCATTGATCCCACAAAATGAATATCCTCAATGATACCTTTCCAACTAGCTATCGTGCACCCCAAACTAAGGTTGTATGACAAATTTAAGTTCCCAACAAGTTGATACACCAAACTAAACAAAAATGGGTCCACAAAATTGTTGGATTTTCATCTTCCAGGGTTAGGGTTTTGGATTTTATTTATGTTAAAAAAATTCTTTAGATACCCATTGTAATAATCTTCTTGCAAATGGCAGTATTCATCACATGTCTTTTCAGAGATAAGATGCCACCATTTTAGCGAGTCTTTCACTCTGTATTTTTACAGTCTTGTACATTTCGCTCATTAATAGAAATTGTGTATTACTATATCTTTGTGTATGTGGTTATATCTTTGATAAATGTATATTATATTATGGATATATGATATATCTTTGTTAATTTCTTTATTATATCTCCTCTCTCATTTCATGCCGAAAATAATATGGATCAATGAAAGAGAAAGTCATTAAACAAAGCCTTTAGTGTATAGAAAAATAGACTATTTAGAATACAAAACACTAAGAAGTAAAATATAAGAATAATACTAACTTGGTTTCATAATATGAGTAAGTAAATTCTCTTCAAAAACATTAATGAAAATTTGTAAACCCTCATGAGAGTAGGGAGAGAGGAGCCTAAGCTCTACGCTTCCCATCTTTCAACATTTGCGATAGACAATGGATTGGGGGAAGAATTACATTTTCCCATACATGAACTAAAAGATAAACATGCATGATTTTAAGGATGGAAATTTATTTTAAAATGTAGAAACCTTAGCGAATCTCACTAATCCTTCATATACCAAGTATTAAATGTTTGGCGATATTTTTGTAAAAAAAATCAAATTTATAAGGATTTTATATAGTTTGTATAAATTTTTGGCGATTTTTAAGGTAAAATAATTTTGTCTTTTAGAATCTGGGCGAAACATTTTTAGAACAACGAATCATTTTTTGGGAAAAACCATAAATATTATCCCATAAGCAAAATTTATCCCCTAAAATCAACCTTGGGTAAACAATATTTTCAATAGCCATAGCCAAAGTGGTGTAATGGTGCCAATACTAAACCAAAATCATAAATCAAGTTAACACTACATCACATTTAATAAAAATCGAAGTTAAGTATGAGTAGGTTGAAAGGTGGCATGATATTCATTGATGCCTATTAGAGTGAGTATGACCACTCACATGCTACATGGAATGAGGCTATTTGTAGAGAGTTAATAAGCCACTAAGTTGTTGTTAATTATTTTGGTAAGGTATGCTTATGAACCATGAACACGGTATATATTATGTAATACCATATGATGGAACTTGGTTCATTTGAGTAAAGTCGCATAGAGTTTATGGACTCAAATTAATAGTTATGTATTTGAACATCGTTATGATGTTTACGTACAATAGTTAATAGTTGTAAATTCATTTCCATTTTTACACATAGAGTTAACATAACTTTTTCATATGGAAATGTGATTCTATCCACTATTGAAATGATAACAAAACAAAGAAGTATAGAGAAAGAATATATATATCTAGGATTATTCATGAGTAGTTTTAGAAGTTGAAAACATATAAAAAGACTTGTAATTGGTGTGGAGGAATTTGTATGCCTCCACCTTACAAGACATTTATGTTCACAAGGTGTTTTCATGGTCTAGAAATAATATTTATACAAGTTGGTATATTGTTGATTGTGGATTGGCTATATATATATATATATACATGTATGTTTACAAGGTGTTTTTATGGTCTAGAAATAATATTTATACAAGTTGGTATATTGTTGATTGTGGATTGGCTCTATATATATATATATATATATTGAAGTCACTTTAACTATTAGTGCGATTTCTTGGCTAATGAAGAACAAGAAGAGTTATTATAGATGATTGACAAAATAGAATATTAAATCTGTCATGGGGACATCAAGACATTTATTAATGTATAGTAAAGAATTATTAAAACAATAATAATGAACATGGTTCAAAAAGATATTTAATACATTATTGCAATAAAAAAAAAAAAAAATAGTATATATATGTATTTAAAAAATAAAAAAAATGTGTTAGGAAATGTTACAAATGGTATCAAAGCATGGTTCAAACAATATAGTCTTATGGGCCCAAAATGAACATGAGTGTTGTTCTTATAAACATACTAGTATATGCAACTGTTAAAAAACTTGTTAAAGAGAAAATATTGACGTCAATCATGTTTTTCACATATCAAAAACAAAAAACCACACATTATGGATGAAGAACCTATTAAAACAATATCAAGTGGACCACATATGTATGTGGAATTAAAACCAAAATACCTCAAGAAATTGTGTGTACCATAAAGGAAGAATTATAGAGCATCAAAGAAGGTAATCAAAAATTACTAAAGGCTAGTAAGGAACATGAAGAGCTTAAAAAAATCCTAGTTAAGAACATCAAAGAAACGAAACATAACAAGAATGTTGGAAGAACCTCCAACAACGCTAGGAAGGGATTCTCTAATGATGAATCTCAAAAATGAAAAGTATCATCCAATGTTTAGTGACAAAACATAGTTGTTGACTGAAGAAGTTAGTGAGGATAGTTCGGAAAACAACACTTTACATAAGATGACACTCAAAACCAAGAGAACAAATGGCATAAAATGAATTATCTCATGAACTCAAAAATATCAGACCACCCAGTTTTGATGGTGAGGCTAAAGAAGGAGTAGAAGCTTAGCTTCTGAACATGGGAAAATATTTTCAAATTTATAATTATTCAGGAAATTCGAGAGCTAGGCTGGCTGTGTAAAAATAGAATGGTAAAGATGCCATATGGTGGCAATAGACTAAAATAATGAACAAAATTAGGAGAAATGAACTAAAAGGGAAAGTACTTGAAAATAACTTTAAACAAAAATATTTAATAGAAAGATATTTTGATGAAAAAGACAAGGAATTTCATGACCTCAAGCTACGATAGATTACAATCAAAGATTTTATTACTAAGTTTGTTAATTTGATGAGGTGTGAACCTTACCTTATGGAGGAAAAGGAAAAGGTTCAATGCTTTATGAGTTGTCGACCTCAAGCATACAAGGATAAAATTGAGTTCCTTAATCCTAAAACAATGAATGAACTAATAAGTAACACCAACTTATGTTACACTCGGTTTAAATAGAGGTTTGAAAGTACAAAAACATGGTAGAATAGGAAAAAGGACCACAATTTTGATCCCGGGAAGAAACATTTCAAACATTCACGCCATCCATCCCATAGTGCATTGGTCAGGAAAAACAAATTCAATGGTTAGCAACAAAGTGTATCAATCCAGAATAGTACAAAACCAACAGATTTGGTAAACAAAACAACTAGACCACCATTACAATGTTTGGGTTCCAAAGAACCTCATTTGTACATATATTGTCCTTTAAATAAGAAGATAAACTTGACAATAGATAACATTCAAGAAGCAATGTCAATTAATGTAGATTTTAACCTTGTACAATATTTACTGCAAACAGATTTTCAGTAAATGAACAAAAAAGATACAATGGGAAATACAAATATTACACAAAGATTTTTCCCCTAGAAACCCAAACTGGGAAAACCAACATATTATATATTCATTCATAGTGATACATTATTTACGATACAGTATACATATAGGATCCATCAGCATTCAAAACCCTAACCGAATGGTCTGGATTAGTCAGTAATCCTAATTCCTTAACTGGAAATAAAAAACCATCGAAAAAAAACCATGTGCCAAAAAACCACCCAACAATGGACACACGAATCGAGGAAACATGAAAAACGAGGCAATAATGTGACACATTTCCCGAGGAAAAAACATTATCATGGGTGCTTCCCCTGAACCCCCACACAGGGGGATTTCACCCCCTTCAAACCCCCCTGTGCATCTACTTCAATGCAGACACTACTATTCATGAAAAGAATATAACACATACCCAACAATTAACGACCTGGAAATATGTACACATAACATTAAGTAGCCTTAGAGAATTGGCAAGATGATCATAGTCTACCATGGTAGAAATCGAATGTATGATTAATGAAAAACATGTATCTATTCTAATATACCCTGGTGCAAGTTTGAGTTATATTTTCCCTACCATAGTAGAAGACTGTAAACTAAATAAGGTTAAGCATAAGGAATCTTGGTTAGTACAACTAGCTACTGGGACGAAACGAAAGGTTGTAGCATTGATCAAAGAATGCATAATAACTGTAGATTGTATGGAAACTAAGGTAGATTTGAATATATTACCATGGGCCTCCTATGATTTACTCATAGGCATGGACTAATTGGAAAAAAAATTCAGTTGTTGTAAATTGTCGATTTTTTTTTTTTCACTATTTAGATGAATTGGGTGAAGGAAAAACAATTAAAGGAATACCTTGATGAGTGCCAATAAATAATATTTTTTCTTTGTAGTTGAAGAGAAATGCAAGGAAGGGATTTTATATTTATGTTGTACATAAAAATGAGATAAAATACAAAGTGGTTAAAAATTTGTTAACTGAAGATCCTATATTGCAAGAATTTCGGGATGTATTTTCGGAAAAAAAAATCCAGGATTACCTCCTAGAAGAGACATATATTTTAACATAGATTTAGTACATCAGTCTACACCGATATCTAAAGAACCTTAGAGAATGAGTATTCATGAGTTAATTGAACTTAAAATGTAGCTTTGGGAACTGATGGATAAACTATACATTACACCAAGTGCGTCTCCATGGGGAGCATCAATCTTGTTTGTTAAAAATAAAGATGGAACATTTAGGTTGTGCATTGTTTACATGAAATTAAATAAGATGACAATAAAAATAACTATTTGTTACCCCGTATTGATGACTTTTTTGACCAAGTCGGGGAGGATAAAATATTTTCAAATATATACCTGCAGTTATGATAGCATCATGTAAGGATTAAAGATGAAGATATCCATAAGACTTCTTTTCAAACCAGGTGTGGATATTTTGTTTTTGTAGTGGTGCCCTTTTGTCTAACTAATGCACCTCCGAAATTTATTTTCTTAATGAACAATGTGTTAAGGAAATATTTGGATAAGTTTGTGATCGTATTCATTGATGACATATTGATTTACTCAAATACCATATAATAACATGAAGAACACTTAATATTGGTTTTATAAACACTTAGATAACATCAATTATACATAAATTTTAGTAAATGTGAATTTTATCAAGATAAAGTGCAATATTTAGGACATGTTATTTCAGGAGAAGGAATCTTAGTTGACCCGGAAAAGGTCAAAACCATTGTAGAATGACTGGTACCAAAGGATGTCTTAGATTCCCAATCCTTTATGGGTATCACGAGATATTATCGTAGGTTAATTGAAGGGTTTTCAAAAATTGGCTTATCCAATAACCTCCTTATAGAAAAAGGGAACTAGATTCAAATGGACTGAGAAGTTTCAAAAGAGTTTCAAAAAGTTTAAAAAAATACTGATGACATCCCCCATCCTAAAGATAGAAGATCCAGATAGGACTTTGTGGTTTTCATAGATGGTTCATTAGAAGAGTTGGGAGTTGTATTTTTACAAGATGATTATGTAGTTTCTTATTAGTCATGAAAATTAAAACCTCTTGAAACCAACTATGCAACTCATGACCTAGAACTATTTTTTATTGTACATGTTTTAAACATGTGGCAACATTACCTATTGGGTATAAGGTTTTTGTTAAAAACTCACAACATCAATTTTAAGTACTTGTTTGAACAACCAAATATGAACACAAGGCAAGCAATATGATTAGATTTCCTAGGAGAATTTGATTTTGAAATAAAACATGTTAAAGGAAAGGAAAATAAAGTAGTGGATTAANTAAAAACTCACAACATCAATTTTAAGTACTTGTTTGAACAACCAAATATGAACACAAGGCAAGCAATATGATTAGATTTCCTAGGAGAATTTGATTTTGAAATAAAACATGTTAAAGGAAAGGAAAATAAAGTAGTGGATTAACTTATTATAGAATTAAATGTAATTTTCAACAACAATGTGCAATCTGATCTGAAACAAAAAATTGTGACAGTTGCAGAAAAATATGAGGATTACAGGAAAATGTCAAAATAATAACTCATTTAAGGAAGATTCAAAGTTTATTTGCATTCATGCAGGTTTAGTCATCTAAAAAACTAGAATTTATGTTCGAAACAACACAAATTGAAGAATCTAATAGAAATGGAAATACATAAGAAACCCTATTTAGGCCGTCCAGGTTAACAAAAGACAATAAAAACTTTAAAGAAGGAATATTTTTGGCCTAGAATGAAAATATAGGTAGTTTAATACCTTACTAGGAGTCTAGAGTTCCAACAAATTAAGTTTGAGCACCATCATGTTACTGGATTATGATAGCCCATACCCATACCATAATGGAAGTGGGAAGTAACAAGTATGGATTTCATCATAGCACTACCTATAGCTAGGAAGCATAATGACTCTATAATGGTGGTAATAGGCAAACTTACGAAATTTGCACACTTTATTCCAGTAAAATATACTCACAAGGCTATAAATATTTCAAACATTTTCATGAAAGATATTTTCAAAATGCATAGTTTACCCAAAACAATCATCTCAAATAGGGATACCAAGTTAACCTTCAACTGACGGAAAATATTATTCAAAGGTCTTGATACTCAATTTAGTTTTAGGACTGCATATCATCCTTACACTGATGGTCAAATCGACAGGACTAATCTCATTGTCCAGGACATGTTACAGATGTATGTAATGGATTTCCCAGCAGAGTGGGAAGACTATCTTCATTTGGTTGAGTTTGCATACAATAATGGTTATCAATATTCTTTTAAAATGATTCATTTTGAACTATTTTATGGCAAAAGGTGTTGAACCCCTATGAGTTGGTAAAACCCAATTGATATAATCATTTTAGGACTAGACATGCTAAAGGAAATGGAAACGATTATTCAGAAAGAAAAATAGAACTTGAAAAGTGCACATGATAGGAAGAATAACTATGCAGAGTTAAAAAGGATACACAGATAATTCAATGTTGGAGACCATGTTTACTTAAAAGTAAAAATTAGAAATAGTTCATTTAAACTTGGGAAAAATTATAAGTTGTCAGGACAGTATTGTGGGCCTTTTGAAGTTCTTTCCAAAATAGGACCAGTAACCTACCATCTTGCACTACCAACCAATTTGAAGGTAAACAATGTATTTCATTTTTCATTGTTAAAGAAATATGTGCAAGATGTAAGTCATATTGTTAATTAGAATGTGATGAAGAACCTACCAAAAAAACTACACATTATGGATGAAGAACCTAGTAAAAAAATACCAAGTGGACCACAGATGTATGTGGAATTAAAACCTAAATAGCCTCAAGACAACTCTTTAATACTTTTGGAAATTGTGTGTAGCATAAAGGAAGAATTACAGAGCATCAACGAATGTAATAAAAAATTACTAAAGGCTGGTAAGGAACATGAAGAGCTTAAAAAAATCCTACTTAAGAACATCAAAGAAACGAAACATAACAAGAATGTTGGAAAACCCTCCAACAACGCTAAGAAGGGATTCTCCAATGATGAATCTCACAAATGCAAATATCATCCAATGTTTAGTGACAAAACATAGTTGTTGAATGAAGAAGTTAGTGAGGATAGTTCGGGAAAAAATTCTTTACATAAGATGAAACTCAAAACCAAGAAAAAAAATGGCATAAAAATGAATTATCTCATGAACTCAAAAATATCGAACCACACAGTTTCGATGGTGAGTCTGAAGAAGGAGCAGAAGCTTGGCTTCTGAACATGGGAAAATGTTTTCAAATTTATAATTATTTAGGAAATTTGAGAGCTAGGTTGGTTGTGTAAAAATGGAATGGTAAAGATGCCATCTAGTGGAAAGAGACTAAAGTAATGGACAAAATTAGGAGAAATGAACTAAAATGGAAAGTACTAGAAAAGAAATTTAAACAAAAATATTTAAAAGAAAGATATTTTGATGAAAAAGACAAGGAATTTCATGACCTCAAGCTACGATAGATTACAATAAAAGATCTTGTTACTAAGTTTTTTAATTTGATGATATGTGAACCTTACCTTATGGAGGAAAAGGAAAAGGTTCAATGGTTTATGAGTTGTCGGCCTGAAGCATACAAGGATAAAATTGAGTTCCTTGATCCTAAAACAATGGATGAAATAATAAGTAACACCAAGTTATGTTACACTCGGTTTAAAGAAACAATTCAAGCATTCACGTCATCCATCACATAGTGCATTGGTCAGGAGAAACAAAGTCAATGGTTAGCAACAAAGTGTATCAATCCATAATAGTAGAAAACCAACAGATTTGGTAAACAAAACAACTAGACCACCATTACAATGTTTGGGTTCCAAGGAACCTCATTTATACATATATTGTTCTTTAAATATGAAGATACACTTGAAAATACATAACATTCAAGAAGCAACGTCAGTTAATGTAGATTTTAACCTTGTACAATATTTACTTTAAACAGATTTTCAGTAAATGAACAAAAAATATACAATGGAAAATACAAACATTACACAGAGAATTTCCCCCTAGAAACCTAAACTGGGAAAACCAACATATTCTATATTCATTCATAGTGATACATTATTTACGATACAATATACATATAGGATCCATCATCATTCAAAAACGTAACCCAATGGTATGGATTAGTCAGTAACCCTAATTCCTTAATTGGAAATAGAAAACCATCGAAAAAAAACCATGTGCCAAAAAAAACCAATAATGGACATGCAAATCAAGAAAACACATAAAACGAGGAAAAAATGTGACACATTTCCTGAGGAAAAAAATTATCGAGGGAGCTTCCCCTGAACCCCCACACGAGGGGATTTCTCCCCACATAGGGGGCTTTCCTCCCCCTAAAACCCCCCTGTCTTCCTACTGCAACGCAGACACTACTACTAGGGAAAAGAATATAACACATACCCAACAATTAACGACATGGAAATATGTACACATAACATTAAAGTAGCCTTAGACAATTGGCACAATGATCATAGTCCACCATGGTATAAATCGAATGTATGATTAATGAAAAACATGTATCTATTCTAATAGACCCTCGTGCAAGTTTGAGATATATTTTTCCTACCATAGTAGAAGATTGTAAACTAAATAAGATTAAGCATAAGGAATCTTGGTTAGTACAACTAGCCACTGGGATGAAACGAAAGGTTGTAGAATTGGTCAAAGAATGCATAATAAATGTGGATGGTATGGAAACTAAAAATTTGGTTAAAAATTTGTTAAGTGAAGATCCTATATTGCAAGAATTTCGGGATGTATTTTCGGAAAAAAAAATCCAGGATTACCTCCTAGAAGGGACATATATTTTACCATAGATTTAGTACATCGTTCTACACTGATATCTAAAGAACCTTAGAGAATGAGTATTCCTGACTTAATTGAACTTAAAATGTAGCTTCAGGAACTGATGGATAAACTATACATTACACCAAGTGCGTCTGCATGGGTAGAATCATTCTTGTTTGTTAGAAAGAAAGATGGAGAATTTAGGTTGTGAATTGATTACATGAAATTAAATAAGATGACAATAAAAAATAACTATCTGTTACCCCTTATTCATAACTTAGTTGACCAAGTCGGGGAGGATAAAATATTTTCAAATATATACCTGTAGTTATGATACCATCATGTAGGGATTAAAGATGAAGATATTCATAAGACTTCTTTTCAAACCAGGTGTGGATATTTTGTTTTTGTAGTGGTGCCCTTTCGTCTAATTAATGCACCTGCAAAATTTATGTTCTTAATTAACAATACATTAAGTAAATATTTGGATAAGTTTGTGATTGTATTCATTGATGACATATTGATTTACTCAAATACCATATAATAACATGAAGAACACTTAAGATTGGTTTTATAAACACTTAGAGAACATCAACTATACACAAATTTTAGTAAATGTGAATTTTATCAGGATAAACTGTAGTATTTAAGACATGTTATTTCAGGAGAAGGACTCTCAATTGACCCAAAAAAGGTCAAAACCATTGTAGAATGACTGGTACCAAAGGATGTCTCAGATGCCCAATCCTTTATGGGTATCACAAGATATTATCGTAGGTTCAATGAAGGGTTTTCAAAAATTGGCTTATCCAATAACCTCCTTATAGAAAAAGGGAATTAGATTCAAATAGACTGAGAAGTTTCAAGAGAGTTTCAAAAAGTTAAAAAAAATTACCGATGACATCCCCAATTCTGAAGATAACAGATCCAGATAGGACTTTGTGGTCTGCACAGATGGTTCATTAGAAGTGTTGGGAGTTGTATTGTTACAAGATGATTATGTAGTTTCTTATGAGTCATGAAAATTAAAACCTCGTGAAACCAACTATGCAACTCATGACCTAGAACTATTTTTTATTGTACATGTTTTAAACAAGTGACGACATTACCTATTGGGTATAAGGTTTTTGTTAAAAACTCACAACATCAGTCTTAAGTACTTCTTTGAACAACCAAATCTGAACACAAGGAAAGAAATATGATTAGCTTTCCTAAGAGAATATGATTTTGAAATAAAACATGTTAAAGGAAAGGAAAATAAAGTAGTGGATTAACTTAGTATAAAATTAAATGCAATTTTCAACAACAATATCCAATCTGATATGAAAAAAAAAATTGTGACAGTTGAAGAAAAAGATGAGGATTACAGGAAAATGTCAAAATAATAACTCATTTGAGGAAGATTCAAAGTTTATTTGCATCCATGCAGGTTTATTCATCTAAAAAACTAGAATTTATGTTGGAAACAACACATATTGAAGAATCTAATAGAAATGGAAATACATAAGAAACCATATTTAGATCGTCCAGGTTAACAAAAGACAATAAAAACTTTAAAGAATGAATATTTTTGGCCTAGAATGAAAATATAGGTAGTTGAATACCTTGCTAGGCGTCTAGAGTTCAAAAAAATTAAGGTTGAGCACCATCACCTGACTGGATTATTATAGTCCATACCCATACCATAATGGAAGTGGGAAGTAATAAGTATGGATTTCATCATAGCACTACCTATAGCTAGGAAGCATAATGACTCTATAATGGTGGTAATAGACAAACTTACGAAAGTTTCACACTTTATTCCAGTAAAATATACTCACAAGGCTATAAATATTGCAAAACCTTTTATGAAAGATATTTTCAAAATGCATGGTTTACCCAAAATAATCATCTCAAACAGGGATACCAAGTTAACCTCCAACTTATGGAAAATATTATTCAAAGGTCTTGATACTCAATTCAGTTTTAGGACCGCATATATTCCTTACATTGATGATCAAATCGAGAGGACTAATCACATTGTCGAGGACATGCTATGGATGTATGAAATGGATTTCCCAGCAGAGTGGGAAGACTATCTTCATTTGGTTGAGTTTGCATACAATAATGGTTATCAATATTATTTTAAAATGATTCATTTTGAACTGTTGTATGGCAGAAGGTGTTGAACCCCTGTGAGTTGGGACAAACCAATTGATATAATCATTTTAGGAATAGACATGATAAAGAAAATGGAAATGATTGTTTAGAAAGAAAAATATAAATTGAAAAGTACACATGATAGGAAGAATAACTATGCAGAGTTAAAAAGGATAGAAACATAATTCAATGTTGGAGACCATGTTTACTTAAAAGTAAAAATCATAAATAGTTCATTTAAACTTGGGAAAAATTATAAGTTGTCACCACAGTATTGTGGGCCTTTTGAAGTTCTTTCCAAAGTAGGACCATTAGCCTACCATCTTGCACTACCAACCAATTTGAAGGTAAACAATGTATTTTGTTTTTCATTGTTAAAGAAATATTTGCGTGATGTAAGTCATATTGTTAATTGGAATGTGATCCAGGTGAAACCAAAAGGCGAGTTCCAGGTGGAATTGCTATGCATTCTTGGCAAGAAGGAAACTATATTGTAGAATAGATTTATCACCTAGGTTAAAGTGCACTGGAGGAACTTTAGTCCTTAGGATTCCACTTGGGAAATGGAATAATCTATGAGGAAATCTTATCCATTTTTGTTCTAGAGATGAAACGTTCATATGGGAAAACTAAGGACGGTATTCAGTTCAAGGGGGAAGGATGTAATATCGCTCCATTTAAATCATTTGAATAGTTTTAAATTGTAGTTATTATATTGAGAAAAGACCTAAGCTAACATTATATCATAAACATTGGATGATGAAAAATATTTGTGTAAATATTAATTTAAATTTATTTTATTTTACTTGCGAAAAATTGATGAGAGAATTTAGTTACAAAAGTGTAATTCATTATTCCATGGGAGAGTGAAAAGGGATAAAAACCACTAGGGTAAATATTTTCCATGAGTACAAGTGTAAACATACTCCCAAAGATGTGGGAGGTGAGGGAACAATCTAGCAAAACCTTAGGCCAATATTTCGTAGGGTTAGGGATGAGGCTAACCTGAAAATAAATACCTGGGAAAGATATTACTCTTATAGGTAATACAAGAGAAACAAAAGTGTAGAGGAGGTAATATGCTACTAATTACTTGTGTGCAGGAGTTGAACTTAATGGTTGTAAGAAAGAGTCAATTTTTTATTTTACATGGAAAAGGTTATTGAGGTTTTCAGTCCCTGTGGAATAATGAATTAGGCTCGGGGATGACAAGAGAAAGTAACTTGGTTGTTCTGGTCTATGATTGGGAGAAACTGGATTCTCTCCTTAGTTTGTCCCTAGTATTCCTAAAGTGTAGATTCAAATATGTTTCTTTATGTATCTTTTACATTTATTTCTATTGCAAATGGATGTTTTCTTTAGTGATAAAAAATTACATTTTGGAGAAAGAACAAATATATTTTGAGTTTATTTACTATGATATTTGTGAGTAGAAACTAAATAAATTTTAGTATAATATTTCACTTTCCATACATAAAAGAACATAAAAAATAAACATAGTAGTAAAATAGAGAAATAAAAGTTGATTGCATTCATTCATAAATATAGAAAATACTCAAGTAATTATATATTTTTTTTTCCAGTATTAACGTTAATTTCTGACTTATATGTGGTAGAATGAATAAATAGATAAATCATTTTTACTATGAGAAGTATAGTTCAACAATAATAAAAAATATCCCGTAGATGGGATGTCATCGAGAATGATGAGCGCTTGGACAGATAGGCAGACACTTGGCCACAACCCACACCACACCACGCCACCACAATATACACTCACTCTAGCCATTTAATCCATGCACTTCTCATTTCGATTGACGTACCCACTCTATCATTTTCACATAGAGAAATTTATGGTAATGGAGCTCCAGCTCTCAAGGGCTTTAAATGCGATGGGCTGGCCACCTAACTAGTCCCATCATTTTCCCTGGATCAATGGTTTTTGTCCTGTGATGATGAAATGCATTGCTCATTTGCTCTATTTTCCTCTCGCTCCTAGCATTCACCCACCAAGATGTGTTTCTCTTTGTCTCTGGTTCGATATATTTCCTCCACTCCACCTCTGCTTCGAGATCTTCCCCCATATACTTCTTTGGTTCTCTCCCTCCCCTCCTCTCCTAGTCATATTATTGATGCCTCGCAAATGAGGTATGTCAAATCGTGGGGCATCTTGGTATGAAGCGAGAGACCTAGGTTCGAGGGGTCATGGATCATAAGATCTTTAGAGATTTCCTTAGGCTCCTCACTGTGCCTTCACTCTGGAACTCCCCCCTAACCCTGTTCACACCTCCTCTCCGGAAAAACCTCCTAATTGTTCCACCACTCTAGAACTACCTCCTTTGTCCTCTTTGTTTGCTTGCATTGTTGAATGGTTTGATATCTCTGGAAACTCCCTCAGTGTTTCTCCTAAGATCAGCCCAGAACCACCACCCATACACCAACCTCCACCCCATCCCCCTCCTCTCTCTTCTCCCCCTAGCCCAAATTCCCCTCTCTCTTCTTCCTCCTCCCCTGTCCCCTCTCTTGCCTCCTCCTCTTCATCCTCTAATGCTCCACCACCCCCTCTGCCTCTTTTTTCGTGTTCTTGGTGTGATGGGATGGAGAATTTGAAGAATTCTCTAGATCTTATCCATACTTCAATCATGGATGTCAAGTGCGCCATCAAGGAGTTGTTGAACAGGGATGATAGTCAGGTTTGTCATGAGGAGCATATGGAGTCTCTTCTTCAGGATCTTCAACATACCATCCCAGACATAGGGATTTTGGGTAAGGACACTGCACAAGACCAACAGAGATAACGAAGGCCCCCAACTCCAGATGATCCCATCTTTCTCAGGTTTCTTGGATTTTTTTATGTTTCTAGATAGTTTAGTTTAATGGGTTCCATCCCTGCGTAGAATCCTAGATCCAGGCTTAGCACATTTTGTTTTCTACAGTTTTTGATAATTGCATGGACAGTTGGAAACTCCAAGGCCATGTGGGAGTATTGGTTTCCCACCAGGGTGATGTTGCCATGGTCTTTCGGGACATTCCAACATCTGTAACTTTTTCTCTTTAGCAGGATTCAATATATTTTCCTAACTTATAAAAAGAAAAAAAAATAATCAGAAATATTAAATATAAGAAGATAACATTTGTCTTTATGAAACTAGAGCTAATGGTAACAACAATTTTTATGTATTGATTTCTTAAAATAAAGATTGGATAATGAAAGAACTCGCGTGTTATTTATCTAGAGAGCTAGTTGGGGGGGCTAGATATAATAAATGTAGGAGGACTTCTTAGAAGGTTCTACTTCTAGAAGATTCCTCCTCTATAATGTTTTGAGGTGATGGTATCACTATATAAATGGGTTCAAGAAATGTAATCAGATATGAAGAGAAATATTATATTGTGAACTAAAGCTCATTAGGAGGAATCCCCCTTGAAGAGGCAAGTGAATAAGAGAGGATCTCTTCCATAATAGGATCCATTGTATGGTATTTCCCTACCCCAAGGGTTTTGATATAATAAAGTGGTGGTTTTATATATTGTTCCATATATCTTGTGCGGTGATTGTATTCAAATAGATTTTGTACTATTGTCGTATTTTTTATTCAAATATTTGATATTCAAATCCCAATTGTATGACACATTGCATGACTTTGTATATGGTCTCACAGACGGCCTTGTTGATAGTTTTCATAGTACTCAAGATTCATTGGATAGCATGCAGGAGAGATTCTTATGGAAGACATCAAGGATGGATATAATAAAGAAATATATCCTTGGCATGATTTTGAGGCCGATTGCGATGATTGGTTTATGGATAGTTGTCATTTATAGGATGAAAACCACTTCCATATTTTATTTGATGATTCTACTCCACATTTTGTAGATAAAATCAATGTCCCACATCATGAGCTAGTTATGATTACCAACGTCCAACCTGCATATTATACATTGATATTGTTCCTTCCAGATTCATCTTTGACCCTTTCCCACTATGTGGATGGATATTATTATTTGGATCCGCATGATAGGTTTCATTATTGGGAGCATAATTTTCAGTTGGTTATTGGGTTCTGATATATTTCATGTGGAGTTCACATGAGCACTTGGACATGGGACCCTGATTAATAATGGAAGTTGGACTACTTCAGGATGGTGGGTTTGATTTCTCAATGGGACCCTGGTTCTCTAGTCTACTTCGTCACAATGGTTCACACTTATATATGGGACCCTGGTATATGGTTTTACATAAAGTGTTGAGTACAATTCTTTCATAAGGGGGATGGAATGTTAGGTAGCTAGAGAGGTAGTGGGGNGTAGAGGGCCCATAGTGATAATAGTGGAGACCATTCAATGTAAGATGGACTAGGTCTGTTGTAGTATTAAATAAGTCCCACTATGGTAGTTAGATATAATAAATGGTTATTTAGATATAATAAATGTAGGAGGACTTCTTAGAAGGTTCTACATCTAGAAGATTCCTCATGTAGAATGTTCTTAGGTGATGGTAGCACTATATAAAGGGGTTCAAGCAAAGTAATGGGATACAAAGAGAAATGTTGTATTGTGATTTGAAGCTCATTAGGAGGAATCCCTTCCATAATAGGATCCATTGTACGGTGTTTCCCTATCCCAAGGGTTTTGATAGTAATAAAAGATATTTTGCATATTGTTCTTGCTATCTCTTGTGGTGATTATATTTGAAGGTCTTTGGAACTTAACATATTGAAACCAAAACTATTTTAATAACCTAGAAACCCTAGTTAGATATTGTCATTCTATTTTCCAAGCTAGACATACTTCATATGCAAAGAAACAAAATATTATATCTTTTTTCAAGAGAGGTAAGATCAAAAATATCATATGGGTATCATAAATACATAACAGTTCTTGTTTATAGAAAAATATTATTTCAACTCTTTATAGTGAAAGAATATGCATGAAATTTATGGAGGTATCGAGACCATACTAGTCAAACCATTATGACTTGGAAGTAGAGAGAACAATAGTTTCATGAGTCAACCACAACAATGCAAGGTTTTCATTTATTTAAATTATAGAGTCGCAAACCCTAGTAACTAGGTCACCCTCGAAAGAAAAAGGGTACTAACTCTTTCTATAATCAAACTAGACAAACATTTCAGTTTAACTAGTCAATTCTTGAAACAAAAGACTCACATGACCTCCGAGAATAGGAGGGAAACATTGCAATAGTGAAATTTGTATATCTTCAAACAAGTGTCTAGTACATTGTTACCTTTGTAACTTGGTCGAGTAAGAGCCCAAAGCCCGTTGAATATGAAGTTCAATATTTCTCACAATACAACAAGAGTTCCCTTTCTCAGGGGTTATGATAGCTAGGTTAATCATTAACCAGAGAACTAGAAATTGTTTTCAATATGAGACTTCACCTATAATAAAGTAAAGAACAATATGATAAAACAAAATTAATAAAGGGATGAGTGGTTGATCCAGGTGGATATCTGTGGCCACCCACCTATTCAAACTGGCTCCTCGTGCCCGTTTTTTATTCAACATGTCTTTTTGTACTTCTTTATAATTGTGAATTATACACTTATGGGGTTGTCTTAAGCCTCACACATTTTCCAGGTGGATACAGGTGGCCTCTTACCTAATCTAGCTGGCTTATTTTGTAGGTTTTCATGTCAACACATCTTGTTGTACTTCCAGGGTTGTTTTAGGCCCCTAAATGTTGTTTTTTTGACTTGCCACAATTAGACTGTAGACGGAGTCAGATTCTAACGACGAAATGTGTATCTCTTTGAAATATACTTCCAACGGGCTATCACGCACCTAAAATGGAGGTGGTATGAAAAATTTACATCCCTAGGAAGTTGACATACCAAATTACACCAACTTACCTATAGGGCCCACATAACGTTTGTCGTTTCACCTTCTAGGGTTAGGGTTTTGGACATCTAGGGTTTTGGAATTCATGAGTAATATAAAAAAGGCCTATGGAGCCTCATTGTAATCCATTATTCTCAGACGAATGCATGTAGTAGCCACATATCTCCTTGGAGATAGCTACCACCATTCGAGCAAGTTTCAATTATTTAGTTTTACAGTTTCATCCTATTTCATTATTTAAAAAAAGATATTGTTCACTAGATATTTGTGTTATTCTTCATATCTATGTGTTTATTGTATTCAGTCTGTGAATTAGTTCGTTATGCTCCTAAATCCAGATCATTGGTATCAAAGAGGTCTTCTCTTCATTTATTTTTCTTCGTGCATGTCCCTGACAAGGTGTGGGTACAAGAAGTTGGGACTCTAACCAATCAAACCATTAACAGATCGTCTGCGTCGAACCCGAAAAAAACCCATAGGAGACGAAAAAATATATTATGGATAAAAAGATCCTATTAAAATGTTGGTCGAGGAAGCCCTTGCGTGACAAAGGAATGAAATGATGGACAACATCGTGCAGATCCTTATGTTATCACTCCAAGATTCACTCCCTGATTGTAAAGGGAACGAGCTTGGTAACACAACAAAATGATTTGGATGAAAGATTTGCAAGGTGGATCAAACCATGAACTATAAAACCTCACTCGGTCAAGATAATAATGAATACATTCAAACAAATAAAGGCCTCACTGAATGAACCAGATGATTATAATTTTTAAAAATGAAGGAAGAACACTACTATACCAACAAACTCACATATGTTTTGAGCATCTATGAATGGTTAATTATAGCATGAAATCGTATGTGTGATCGCAGTCCATCAATACAATGAAAGAACGCCCTCTGAAAATCATTAAATGAACAATAGACACTATGAATTACAAATCCATTCACAAATACAATAGAAAAGAGAAAACATGGAGGTCCGATTAAAAATCAATGAGGAAGATGTAAATTTAGATATATACTCATAACATCTCATTACATAAAGCTTGTTTGAAGTACCAAAGTTTGACCTTCAGTCTCGAAGATTGAACCCCCCCTCCCATTTATGCCTTACCATTTCTAAAATATATATAGAGAATACATATTTGTTATAGATCCTAAAAGGATGGATCTAAAAGCAACCTAGAAAATATAAACTAATGTATTTTCAAGAGAATAGGATAAGAGATCCTATTTTTAATGACCGAGACTCCTTATTTAAAACTATCTTCAAGTGCCACTCCATCCATCTTGGAGAAGATCAAGGCCTTCTTGAACCATCTTCACAACCTGGAACTTGACTCATCACTGAAAATGCTGAAGAAATAGTCAAATTTGACCAAATATGAAACAATCGGGCATCTACAGGAGTTTGCAGCATAATCTGTATAAAATTGTTGTTTAGTGCTACCAACTCTTTATACAGTCTATTCTTTATATTTTCTTCAATTCTAGAAACTTCTTCACAAGCCCACTTTGCATCATTTTCTGTATTTATAAGAGGCATTTCAATAATCATTGGTCCAATTCTATCTAGTACTGGAGTGATCCACCCAACAACTTATTTTCCTTCCTCAAAAGAAACCTCTCCCAGTAATTTGTAGCATGATTTTCTGCTAGAATTATCAAATGCATTTATTCACATATGAAAGCATCCCTTGCTGTGAAAAGTACCTGCATTCATAATAGATCCCACACTAGAGTTGCCAATGTAAAAAAATGATTATTCACTTCCTCCTAATCCGAGACTAAATTCGCCTCTTTATTTTCCAACAAGAGCTTTAAAGAAAATTTGTTCAAAAGAAGAAGACAGAAAGACTTTGTTTCTTCTGAGTTCTGACTATACCATTCTAGGCCAATTTTGACAAGGATTCATAAGCTCCAGATTCTTAGGATGCAAAAAGATGTTGTCTATTGCTTTTCCACAATGCAAGCAAGATAATAGCTACATTTTCTTTGTTTCGAGGTGAACCAATTTTGATTAAATCTACCAAAGTTGGGATTGTATCAACATTTCCAATAGCTAGTTTTTCCTCTTGTTTCAATCTTGGGTCTTAAACCCATTGTGAATCCATGATATGTTGCATAACAACTTCATTTTCCAAATGCTTCCCCTCCCTAGGTATTTCAACCTTAGAATAATTCCAACACACATAATATCTGTACCGGTCAACTCTAACATTTTAGAAGCTTCTAGTTGACTCAATATGTCTACAAAAGAGAGCTCCACACTTTTCAAAACCTCTTGTTTCCTTGAAGAAAGATGTAACAGTAGAGAGAAAGAAGCCATATTCTTTCTTTAATTCCCTGGTTTAATTTGAACACAAAGAACAATATAAGGAGTATGCATCTTGGCATGGATGTCACACATTTTTTCCATGGACATCAAGAGAGTGTCCCCGGTATTTATTTGCTTAAGATTCAATTCCTCCTAATTTTTTCATACGTTTACTTCGTGTTCATGTTCTTACCTGTCAAATTCTCAATGTTTTGAGACTCACAAAATTTCAAACCAGAATCATGCAAGCATTTGAAACCTTCAATAAACATTTGCGCTTGGCTACTATCATTCAATTTTGACACCTAAATTTCATATCTTGAAAACTAGGATGCCCTTCGACACTTGTAGAATTCAGATCTGTCTTCTTCCAACTGGCCATGTTTTAGTAGGCTTAACAATTTTTTTAACAATTTTTGTTTATATGGACCTTCCCTTTGATGCATCGACACCTCATATGCTTGAGAGACTTTTGACTTGCGCAGATTTGGCATAATTTTCGATTAACTGTCAAAGGATTATCAATTCTTATACCGTTGTGTTATCAATACTTTATAACATCTGTAGGTTTAGCTGAAGTTTTATTTAACATATTCGAGTGTTACTTTTGACAGCTAGTGCTCCTATGCATGAGTGAATGAACCTTGGTGATCAACTCGACTTGGAGCAGAAATACTCAATATCCATTGATCTCTGAATATCCTGTATATTTCAACATTTGACACTTGTGTATATATTATCATTTTTCCTTTCGGGGCCTCTCCCACATGTATAAAAAGAAGTATGTTTCAATAATTTATATATAGTCCAATGTTCATAGGTTAATTGATGAGATATATGGAATGGTATCGTGGCTTAGCGCTGAGTGTTGGGTTTGTGTTGTATGTTGTCTTGGATATTGTTGCTTGTGAAATTTGGAATATGGATGGTAACTTAGGTATAAAGATGGTTTAGGTTTGGAGCACTTAAGCACACACACCACTTTCGGTTAAAAAAAAAAAAAACTTATATGTTTTTTTTTTTTTTAGTAAA
>SNQJ01S0003491.1:71869-82737 GCA_010110895.2 Picea sitchensis
TAAATAAAAAAACTAAAAAAAGAAGGTTTTAGAAAAACTAATAAAAAACATATTTTTTTCTTGCAGGTTATAGGCCAAAATTCATAGAGTTTCTAGTAAAAAGATGAGAAATAAATCTCATGAAACTTCAATGAAGGACTTGAAAGGTTATGACATAGGAAAATGAGCAAAGGTATTTGATAATTTTAGTAGAAATTCGATAAAGGAGCTGAACAATTTAGGGGGACATGTTGAGTGCGAACACCTGCGACTGTTGCCCATGGGAGAAGCATATTCATCAAGTGGCCATGAAACCCCCTTCAAGGTACATGTAAATTTTTACATTCCATTATTTGAAGGACTGATAGATGCAGATTTTGTAGATAAATGGTTGAATCTGCTCGAAGGATATTTTTGGGTCCATAATTTTTCCGATAAGGAAAAGATCACTTTTCAACTCCTCAAGGTCGTTCCCCATGTTAAAGACTAGTGGGATAATTACTCTGAGAAAAGGGCCATGGGGGAATCCTTTTTTTTTTTGTGGCCCCTACATGGGATTTCTTCTGGGATGCCATTAAAGAACAATACTACCCTGTTGGAAGCTACTAGGACCAATACACCAGATGGAACACCCTACGTCAAGAAAGGGACCAGAAAGTACTAGAATTTACCAATATTTTCCATACCCAACCCACCAAATTGGGTATCAAATATTTTGAGCGTCATATGGTTCTCAAATATCGTGATTGTTTCATATATACATTCAAACATAAATGGAGTTCCTGGACATCGCCTCATTGGGCACAGATTATAGATACGTTGTCAAGATTGAGCAAAAATTTAAGTAGAAACAATGAGAGTTTGGATATGAAAACCCCTCATAGTTGAAGTAGGGAAAATGAAACCCCAACCCACAAAGAAAGGGACCAAGTTGTTATGGTCTCTCTGAGGACAATCCATCCAAGATGCAACACAAGAAGGGAAACGAGAAGACAAAGAAGGACATGGGAAAATGGTGTGAATATCGTAAAATTTCTTGGCACAAAATCGATGAATTCTAGTCCAAGAAGTCCCTCGTGGCCGATATGAAGGCTTCTGAGTCAGAGGACAATTCTAATTTTGAGTCAAATCCTGAAGGAGGGAAGCGAATTATTGATGTTGAACCCAGTGCCATGGTCTCTACCACCAAATTCCATCCAATCCAACAAGAAGAACGAGAGTAAGGGGAACACCTCTTTCACTCATAGATGTGGGTCAAGGGGGATCTGATTCATTTCATTGTCGACAATGGTAGTCAGAAGAACTTGATTTCAACAGATTTCGTCAAGCGGTTAAACCTGCCAATGACACTGCACTCACAGTTGTACACCATCGTCTGGATTTTCCAAGGGAGAGATCCCTGTGTCAGCCAACAATTTCATCTACCCTTCAGAATCAAGCCTTTAAAAGATGAGGTATTGTGTGATATTTCTCCCCTTGAATTTTATGATGTTCTTTTAGGACAACCATATTTGTGGAAACATCATGTTGTGTATGAGTCTAGACCCCATAGTGTTATTATTACTTTGGTTAGACAATTGTACATGATCCCAAAGTTGGCACCAACTACTTCTATTTCTTTAATATTTAATAAGAAATGCAGTAAGATCATTTCACAGACCGGGAAATTCTTCTTAATTGTGATCCATGCTCATAGTAAGCATAAGGTCATTGCCACATTTTTTTCCTCTACACAATGCCCCTCGTTGCAGCATAAGAAAGTGGACGGGATCGCGGAAGAATACAGAGACATCTTCATCCCACCTACAGGGGTACCGACACACTGCCAAGTCAAGAATCCAATTGATCTAACACCTAACACACATCTACCTAATGGACCAGTCTATCGGCCCTCGATGATGGAGAATGACAAAATCAGTCGTCATATCCAAGAGCTTCTTCAAAAGGGGCACACCAGACCCATCTCCTCCCATTGCGGAAGCCCGATTATACTAGTGCAGAAGAAGGAAGAGACTTGGTGACTCTGCATTGATTACAAAGCCTTAAACAAAATCACAGTCAGGAACCTGTGACATCCCCAAATAAATAAATTATTTTTAATTCAAAAATTGTTAGGAAAATTATTTCGTTTTTGGTAAATTCGAATTGGGAATTTTTTTTCCATTTATGGAAACTCCAAATTTCGAATTTGGAAAATTGTAATTAATTATTATGACTGTTGGGCAGAAATCTAATTTGAACCAACTAACAATTTGACTATGACACTTGTATGAAAACAAAATATTTTATAATTATTGCAGGAGGACAAACGGAACAACCATGTTAAATTCAACTGACCATGACTCCATCAGTGGGGAACATGTTGGAACTACCTCATGGTTGATTGTTACAAGTGGAAAATTAGGGATTTGGCTGTTGGCAACGCCTGAAAATCAAGGATTTAGAAAGCTGCAGAAATTCCTGAGGGAGGGAAAAAGACCTAGGCAAAAAGATTGTTTTGGGATAAATAGCATATGTGAGGAGGCAGTACGCTGCCTAGTATGTTGGGAAAAGAAGGACTGAGCACCTGTTGTTATGAACACTAAATCATTGAGTGTGAGGGAAGGAGAAGACTACGTGGAGGAATACATTGATGAAGAGGAGATTCCAAGTTTTCCCTCATGGATTCATGGTCAAGCTAGGGGTGAATCGGGTAAGTGATTTGGCTGCTTGATCTACGGTTGGGAGGAACGTGGTTGTTCCCTTTGGTTTCCTGTGAATTAATTCATATGTGTTCCCTACTTTCCTCTTTTCGTATTTGTGCCATTGAAACGATTCTATATGTTTTCTATCCTAGATGATTATTTGACTGTCATTTGTGTTAGATGGAATTAGATGGTTACTGTAGATTACTTGTGGTAGAAATAATTTGGTTGGACTAAAGACGGTATCTACGTGACCATAGTATACTATCTACTATAGGAAGGACCTATTCTACTGAAGAATGCACCTATATGGATTTTTGTATGTTCTTTGTTGTAAGAATCATCTATTTTGTTGAAGAATATACCTATATTGCTATTGTTTGTGTGATCCATTGTAGTAACAAGACCAATGTATAAATGTATGGGTTTATAAAGAAATACATATTATCTATAGTAGGACTAGAGTCGAATCTGGACAGTAAACGATATTACAGAGCCAATAAAAATCAATCGTGACAAGGGCAGATATATCCTGCATAAAATAATAAATTAACCATGAAAATCCCCCAAAGTACAATACTGGAAATTTCCACCTATAATGAGATCATATGACTTTAAGTATTCAAAGTCTGTAGTAAAATTTCAATCGGTTTAAACCTTTAAAGAGACCGGGAAATGAATTTTAGGAGTATTATACTCATTTAAGTATTCAAAGTCTATGGTAAAATTTCAATCGGTGTAAACCTTTAAAGAAATCTGGAAATGAATTTTAGGAGTATTATACTAATTTAAGTATTCAAAGTCTATGGTGAAATTTCAATCGGTGTAAACCTTTAAAGAAATATGGAAATGAATTTTAGGATTATTATACTCATTTATATCTCTGCAGTATCATAGCCATGGATTATATAATTAGACTATAGAAGTTGCCGACATTAATGATGCAGGAAATATTTACTCATGTAAATTTAAGATAAAAATACATATATAGATACACATACAATTATAGATATATAGATATATAGATATAAAAATAGATATATAGATACACACACACACACAGATATATATATATATATATATATATATATAGTCCTGCTTTTCCTATAAATTCACAATATGGCTATCTGTCTCAAATATATCAAAAACTGCATAGTACAGAGACTAGTAAAGTAAACCACAACAACCGAACAACGGGAAGGAAATTAAAACATTCCTTTAACTAAAAATTTAAAGATCTGTACATCTAATGATTTGGATCAACAACCTTAAATAAAGAACGTTGGACGAATAACCCAACATCACCAGGATTCCTCCAAATCCTTCAAGAGATTTTCTTATTGGAAACCAGAATACCTTCTCGAGCAGAGCCTGAATTCTTCTCCAGCACAGCATCCATGCAAATCTACAAAAGGACAAGACATTTTTTTTTAGTAACAGACAGAGACAAAACCAATCTCAAAAATCGATAAACCATACAAGACAACTACGTTATCAATTGACATAATTTTTACTTATCTTGGAATTTCCATAGGTATGCTCCCAATCCTAGTCATGAAACATTAATGTAATGAAAGGGGAGGAGAGAGATCAATCAATCTAATGGGTACCCTCACATCAAACATGGCCCCATCATTAGTTACAATATCCAATCCATAGAAATGATTTCACAAGAAAGAAAGTGATTTTTGTAACTGCACAAATAGGAAATAGGAAATGTTATTCAGTCTTCTCCTTTGAAGTTACAGGATTTTGATGAGGATGGAGTACAATTGAAAGAAATCATAGAGATGTATAAACAAATCTAGGTTAAGAAAAAAATATTCGAACATTACACAGAGAATACCCAACCACGATAGATAACGTTATCAAAGCCTACCATTTGACAGGTCATTAACATAGATAATAATAAATTGTTGCTGGTACAAAAGAAGGGTCAGACCATGTGATGAAGTAGACTTGGCACATCCACAATGGATGAAGGGTTAGGTGATGGCATTGACTTTTGCATGCACCATGCCCCATTAATGGCCTGGCCAGGGTTTAACTCTCGTCTGACTTGTCCCTGCCTTTCACATTTAATGGGTTATAGATTAAAGAAGTGCCTGTGAGATTCATGGAAGCTTTTAACCCTAACCAATAATAACTCAGTTAATACAACACTTAGTGGGAGTATCATCTGGAACAAATGGAGTCGAATGAGTTGCTAGCACGGATAATTGGTTCCAAAATAATTGTTACATCAAATTTACTCGAGAGAACTTACCCCAATCACCATCCTTATCGGAAAATGTTTTTCGAAAGGTCTGTTATTATTTAAACAATTCGCAGAGGGGTATAACCCGACCCTTTATGATTATCCTTGTTAGATAAGTTCTTTTGATCAAGTAGTTTCGAGTTTAATTTTACGCATAAGGCTTAGGGCCATAAGTCCCAAATATTTTGTAGTTCTAAGCCTATTGTCTAAATACATATTCATATAGATATGAAGGTGAACATAACTTCAGGACTATAAGTGAATATTGGAATGTGGAGTATGCACATTTGTAACGTTGATTCAAAATTGTAAGTTAGGTAGTAATGTTAGTCGACAATGGTGAGGACTCCAACAACTTTCCAAGTTTAAATAAGAAATATAAAGGCCTACCTTATTTTAATTACGAATCCGTTTTTAGAATGAACTCATGAACACATATTATTTTTTGACAGATTTAAGGTACATTACATATGGTGTCAGAGAAAAGGTTACAACACTGGACCTTGAAAAGGGCCACATTAGTTACTTAGCATATATTTCTGTTTATGAAAAACTAATAAACCTTTATTATTACAAACAGAAAACCCTTTTTGTTTTGTGTTAATTATGGCAGCCCAGGATGATGCAGAAATAAGACTTGAAGGGAATCCGGAGCAGAGACCTCCTGAAGATCCAAGACAAAATAGTGATGGAAGCTCACCTACAGAAGTGCTGGAAACAATGAGGAATCTCATTGTTGAGTTGCAAGTTTTCAAAGCTGACAATGAGAAACTGAGGAAAGCACAACAGGAACAACAAGAGATAAATGAATTCCTGCTACGTAGTATAGTGACAAAGAAAATCCCAAAGGACGATAACCATGAAGAAGAGGTCAGTAAAAGGGTGTCCAAAAATTCTAGTCCTGAAGCAGAAAAAGAGGACATCTCATCTGAGGGTACCCCTTCAACTGAAGATAAATAAAACCAGATAGAAAAAGGAAACAAGTAGATCATATTGAGGGAGAATTCAAGAAGATTAAACCTGCTACATTTGATGGGGAATCTAGGACAGGTGAAGAAGATGAAGCATGGTTATTATATATCAAAAAATACTTCCAGATATATAACTATTCCAGCAATATGAAGGCCATGATGGCCATTTACAATCTGAAAGGGAAAGCCAACATTTGGTGGGAAGATCTAAAATTGGCCAAGGGCCTAAAAGAGAAACATATGGAATGGCATGACTTTAATAAATATTTCAAGAAACAATACCTATCTAAAAGCTACTATGAAAGGAAAACCAAAGAATTTTATGAGCTATGACTTGGTTAGATGACGATGGAGAATCTTATAAACAAATTCCTGGAATTACTAAGGTTCGTACCTTATATTCGGGAGGACAACGAAGAAATCCAACGATTCCTAAGTTCTTTACCATAGTCTTACGGGGACATAATTGAGTTTGAAAACCCCAAGTCCTTGAGTGAAGTATTCAAAAAAGCTTGAACGTGTTACGACCAATACAAATAGAGGACATAATTTCCCAAAGCTTGGAAGGAAAAGAAACAAGGTTGAATGAACCAACAGAAGAAGGGATACCAACCAACCCCTTATCGGAATGAAGCAAAATATTTTCCTAGAAAATATTTTCACTATAATAATCCAAATACGCAAGCCAGCGGTAAATCGGTAAGTCTAGGAACAAATAAGTTTGGGGACGATCCCTGAGAACCCTTGAAGTGATGGGAATGTGGAGATCCTCATCTAAGGAGGAATTGTCCATGTTTAAATTCAGCAAACATACTTGTTGTCCACAATTTGCACTAAGCCTCGATGGTGGGTGATGTGGCAAGAATATTGCATCGAATAAACGCATCTGTGGATGGCCGGCAAGCTTACCACCAGTCCTCGATGGTGGAAGTTGAAGGTAAAATCAATAACACCCGAATTTCTGTTCTAATTGATCCTGGTGCTACGTTAATTTATATCACTCCTGGTGTAGTAGAGTCAAATAAACTAAATAAAATAATACATGCAAAATCTTGGTTGGTACAAATAGCAACACAAACTAAAAGGAAAGTGGTTGACTTTATTTTTTATTTTGAGCTTAGTTTAGATGGTCAAAACATAAGAACAAATCTAAATGTTCTACCGCTAGGATCTTATGATGTGATTATCAAAATGCAATTTTTAGAAAGGCACAAAGCAATAATAGATTGTTATGCAAGGACACTAAAGTATAAAAATGAAAATGATATTACTACGACAACCCAAGGTATACCAAAACCAATATTAGTTAGACAATTTTCAGCAATGCAATTTAAGAAATGCATGAGAAAGGGGTGTCAAGTTTACACCATCCAATTAACAAACCGATTGGAAAAAAAAGATAAACCCCACTTGGAATAATTTGTTGTCCTACATGAATTCAGAGACATATTTGTTGATGAAATACCTAAATTACCTCCTAGAAGGGAAATAGACTTCTCTATAGAGCTGCTACCTAGTTCAACCCCTATCTTTAAATCACCTTACCGAATGAGTTTACCAGAATTGACAGAATTAAAAATTCAACTATAGGAATTATTCGATAAAGAGTATATCACTCTGAGTGTTTCAACATGTGGAGCACCAGTCCTCTTTGTGAAAAAGAAAGACGATACTCTAAGGCTATGTATCGACTATAGACAATTGAATAAAATGAGTATTAAGAAAAAGTACCCCTTACCTAGGATAAATGATATGTTCGATTGAGTAGGTGGGGCCAACATATTTTCGAAGTTGGATTTACGATCCAATTATCATCAAGTTAGGATAAAAGACGAGGACATAAGAAAAACAACTTTTTGAAAAAGATATGAACATTACGAATTTGTAGTTATACCATTCGGACTCACTAGTGCAACAACCATTTTTATGTGTCTAATGAACAACATTTTCAGTCAGTACTTGGACAAGTTCATATTGGTATTTATCGACGATATTCCGATCTATTCTAAAATATAAGAAGAACACGAAGAACACTTAAGAATAATTCTGCACACTTTGAGGAAGCACAAACTATACACTAAAGTCGATAAGTGTGATTTTTATCGAAAGAAAATACAATACCTACGACATGTAATTTCTGCAGAAGGCATTGTTGTCAACCCTGATAAAATAAGATCCATCATGGAATGGTTGGTACTTAAGGATGTAGCAGATATCCAGTCATTCATGGGAATCACCGGATATTATCGCAGATTTATAGAGTGGTTTTCCAAAATAGCCTACCCCATCACATCATTACAAAACAAAGGGACCAAGTTTAACTGGTCACAAAAGTGTCAAGATAGTTTTAACAAGTTGAAGGAATTATTGACAACCGCACCCATTTTAAAGGTAGCATACCCAAATAAGAACTTTACCGTCTATGTTGATGCAAGTAAAGAAGGACTAGGTGGTGTCCTAACTGAAGAAGGACACATTATTTGTTATGACTCCCAGAAATTAAAAGACCATGAATGAAACTAAGTCAGTCATGACTTAGAATTAGCAGCAGTAATACACGCCTTAAAAATGTGACGACACTACATAATGGGCAAAAAATTTCTATTATTGACAGATAATAGTGGTGTGAAATATTTGTTTAACCAACCAGATCTTAACGCAAGGAAAGTAAGGTGGCTAGCCTTCTTTAGTGAGTTCTACTTTGAAGTAAGAAATATCAAGGGTAAGGAAAATAAGGTAGCAGACGCTTTATGCAGAAGAGTCCATGGGTTATTTGAAATAAATGTCAGCAGGGAAAAAGGTGATCTGGAATAGAGAACAAGAAGGACAGGTATTAAGGACAAAAACTACACCAAGATAGTGGCATAATTACAAAACACTACAACAAACTCAAACAAACCATATCTGAGTATCGATAAAATAGGGCTACTACGATTTAAAAATAGACTTTACATACCCGATTTGGTAGAGTTAAAGGTAACAGTCCTTCATGAAGTGCATAAGAAACTGTATTTTGGTCATCCACGATACGAGAAAATGATAACATCACTTAGAAAATTATTTTATTGGCCTAATATGAAGGGAGAAACAACATAATACTTGGCTAGGTGCCAAGACCGTCAGCAGGTAAAATCCGAACACCAACATCCAACCAGCCTATTACAATCATTACCAGTACCAGAGTGGAAATGGGAGACCATATCGCTGGACTTTATTATAGGTTTGCCTAAAAATGAGAAACAGAGTGACTCCATTATGGTTGTAATTGATAAACTTAGTAAGCCTGCACACTTTATTCCTATAAAATCTACTTTTAAAGCTATAAACATCACTGAAATATTTATGAAAGAAAATTTTAGATTCCATGGTATTCCTAAAATGGTGATTTCGGATAGAGACGTAAAATTCACATCTACCTTTTGGAAAGAATTGTTTGCAGGGCTAAATACTAATTTGAATTTCAGTACAAGTTATCATCCACAAACAGACGGACAGACTGAAAGAATGAACCGAATTGTAGAGGATATGCTCCGCATGTATGTAAGAACAAAACCAAACAAGTGGGAATAGTACCTGCACTTGGTAGAATTTTCATATGACAATGGGTACCAAACTTCGACTAAGTTGATCCCTTTCGAGGTACTATATGAAAAAAAGTGTACGATTCCAATTAGCTGGGATAACCCAGTTGACAAACTCATGGTTGGACTAGAGATGTTCCAAGAAATGGAGAATATGGTAAGAAAGGTACAACAAAAATTAAAAAAGGCACAGGACAGGCAAAAGAGCCATGCAGACCAGAAAATGAGACACTTGGAATTTCAAGTGGAAGACCATGTTTATTTGAAGGTCAATGCCCGGAAAAGTTCGTTGAAGTTAGGAAACTGTTCCAAGCTCACACTCAGGTTTTGTGGGCCCTTCGATATACTAGCTCGAGTTGGACCCATAGCATACCAACTTGCACTTCCAGCTAATATAACAGTTCATAATGTATTTCAGGTTTCTTTATTGAAAAAGTATGTTCATGACCCTACTCACATGATCAATTGGAACTTGTTACAGGTGGAACCAGAACGCGAGTTCCAGGCGTAACCACTGTGCATTATGGACCAGAGAGAAATGGAACTTCGGAATAGAGCCCCCGTTCAACTAAAGGTGCAATGGAAGCACTTTATGTTGGAGTTACTTCACACACACATAGGATTTATTTTTCCTAAGTTTATTCCTTGTTTATTAGTCATAATTAATCATTATCCAGNGACACTTCAGTTTAACTAGTTGAGTTGAGTTTAGATGTTGCATTGGTTTTGTCACCATGCAATGTTGGGATCATCACCAACTCACTACTTTTTGTTCAGTCAGTTAACTGAAGACTACTTGACTAGTTAACTAAGATAGGTAGTAGTTCACTCCCGTAACTGTCTGAGAGACTATACTAGGTGTTAGTTTACTCCTTTAACTACTAGTGTGTGTCCAGATCAATCTAGACCACCACTATGGCTCATGATTTACTCATGTATCCTATATCTATTGTAAAGTATTCACTCTTTATGTGTGGAATATGGTTAATGAAAATTCTTCCATTCTTTCTATCTTGCTTCTTCTTTCTTAATTTATCTCTGCAAATGTGTGTAGTATTTTCTAGATAGATATATTATGTGTAGGTTCAACACATTTACATGGTATCAGAGCCGATGGAATTCTAAGAAAAATCTACACCAAATCATTTTTTGCAGGTACAAAAGATCGAAGACAAAAAAAAAGATGGATTATTCGCTGGAAATACTTGTCACACCTCATAAATGTTTGGAATGGAAGCCAAAAAATCTACTTCATCTTATATGTGGAGTCATGTACTAAATTATTATGGAAATGGAAGTAGAGCCTAATTTTGTCGATGAGAAAAATGACTTTCTCAATAGACAAGATATGGCCATAGGAAGTATCGGCATGTCTGTTTCTCCCGAACTTTTCCAT
>SNQJ01S0003491.1:83916-118817 GCA_010110895.2 Picea sitchensis
AGAGAATAGAATAGGTGCCAGTTTACTTTTGTAACTATTGGTGTGTGTCCAGATCAATCTAGGCCACCACTATGGCTCATTATTTACTCATGTATCCTATATATATTGTAAATTATTCACTCTTTATGTGTGGAATATGGTTAATGAGAATTCTTCCATTCTTTCTATCTTGCTTCTTCTTTCTTAATTTCTCTCTGCAAATGTGTGTAGTATATTCTAGCTAGATCTATTTTGTGCATGTTCAACACATTTTCACTTTAGTCCTGAGGAGGCCACTTGGGAGTTGAAGGGAAATTTGAAGAAATCTCATCCAATCATGTTCGAAGAAAAGAACGAACACTGAGGAAAGTGTTTTATTTAAGGGGGAAAGGATGTGACATCCCCAAATAAATAAATTATTTTGAATTCAAAAATTGTTAGGAAACTTATTCCGTTTTTAGTAAACTCGAATTTGGAATTTTTTTCCATTTACGTCAATTCTGAATTTTGAATTTGGAAAATTGTAATTAATTATTATGACCATTGGGAAGAGATCTGATTTGACCCAACTAACTATTTGACTATGACACTTGTATGAAAATAGAATATTTTATAATTATTGCAGAAGGACAAATGGAACAACCATGTTAAATTTAGTTGACCATGACTCCATGAGTGGGGAACATGTTGGAACTACCTCAGAGTTGATTGTTACAAGTGGAAAATCAGGGATTTGGCCATTGGCAACCCTGAAAATCAGGGATTTAGAAAGCTGCAAAAATTCCTAAGGGAGGGAAAAAGGACTAGGCAAAAAGATTGTTTTGGGATAAATAACATATGTGAGGAGGCAGGACGCTACCTAGTATGCTGGGAAAAGAAGGACTGAGCACTTGCTCTTAGGAACACTAAATCATTGAGTGTAAGGCAAGGAGAAGACTATGGGGATGAAGACATTGTTGAAGAGCAGATTCCAAGTTTTCCCTCATGGATTCATGGTCAGGCTAGGGGGTAAATCAGGCAAGTCATTTCGCTGCTTGTTCTATGGTTCGGAGGAACGTGGTTGTTCCCTTTGTTTTCCCGTGAGCTAATTCATATATGTTCCCTACTTTCCTCTTTTTGTATTTGTGCCATTGAAACGATTGTATACGTTTTCTATCCTAGATGATTATTTGACTGTCATATGTGTTTTATGGAATTAGATGGTTACTGTAGATTACTTGTGGTAGAAATATTTCGGTTCGACTAAAGACGGTATCTACAGGATCATAGTATACTATATGTTGTAGGAATGACCTATTCTATTGAAGAATGCACCTATATGGATTTATGTATGTTCTCTGTTGTAAGAATCATCTACTCTGTTAAATAATATACCTATATTGCTACTATTTGTGTGATCCATTGTAGTAAAAAAACCAATGTATAAATGTATGGGTTTATAAAGAAATGCATATGATCTGCAGTAGGAATAGAACTAAATCTGGACAATAAACGATATTACAAAGCCACTGAAAATCAGTCGTGACAAGGGCAGATCTATCCTGCATAAAATAATAAATTAACCGTGAAAATCACCCAAAGTACAATACTGGAAATTTCCACGTATCATGAGATCATATGCCTTTAAGTATTCAAAGTCTATAGTAAAATATCAATCGGTGTAAACCTTTAAATAAATCAGTAAATGAATTTTAGGAGTATTATAATCATTTAAGTATTCAAAGTCTCTGGTGAAATTTCAATTGGTGTAAACCTTTAAAGAAATCGGGAAATGAATTTTAGGAGTATTATAATCATTTAAGTATTCAATGTCTGTGGTGAAATTTCAATTGGTGTAAACCTTTAAAGAAATCTGGAAATGAATTTTAGGAGTATTATACTCATTTAAGTATTCAAAGTCTGTGGTGAAATTTCAAACGGTGTAAACCTTTAAAGAAATCTAGAAATGAATTTTAGGAGTATTATACTCATTTATATCTCTACAGTATCATAGCCATGGATTATATAAGTAGACTGTAGAAGCTGTTGACATTAACAATGTGGGAAAGATTTACTCATGTAAATTAAAGATAAAAATAGATATATAGATACACATACAATTATATATATACAGGAGTATATGCGTACAATTATTGCACGATCTACTATAAATGAAAGAATTTCAATGCTTGACACAAGAAATTTATGAATAAATATTTCATTATTAAGTGTCTGAAACGAATCAATCTATAGTCTTCCTTTTCCTGTAAATTCCCAATATGGCTATCTGTCTCGAATATCTCAACAAGTTCATAGTACAGAGACTAGTAAAGTAAATCACAACAGCCAAACAACAGAAAGGAAATTAAAAAATTCCTTTAACTAAAAATTTAAATATATGTACATTTAATGATTCAGATCAACATCCTTAAATAAAGAACGTCGGAGTAATAACCCCACATCACTAGGATTCCTCCAAATCCTTCAAGAGATTTTCTTATTGGAAACCAAAATACCTTCTCGAGCAGAGCCTGAATTCTTGTCCAACGCAGCATCCACACAAATCTGCAAAAGGACAAGACATTGTTTTTTTTAGTAACAGACAAGGACCAAACCAAAGTTGGAAATCGATAAACCATACAAGACAACAAAGTTATCAATTGACATAATTTTTACTTATCTTGGAATTCCCATAGGTATGCTCCCAATCCTAGTCATGACCCATCAACGGATCGAAAGGGGAGGAGTGAGCTAGATCAATCTGATGCATACCCTCACATCAAACAGGTCCCCATCATTAGTTACAATATCTAATCCAAAGAAATGATTTCACAAGAAAGAAAGTGATTTTCGTAACTGTACAGGAGTTCTGACACCAATTTGAGAAAACATTAAATAATGGATGGGGTATAATTTAGTTACAAAGAAATAGAAGAGTCACAGAGAACAAACTAAACATGATCTTTGTAAGTTAAATAAAGTTAACACATACACGATATGAGAATGCCTAATTTTAAATTTAGGACACGGATTTTAAAGAAAATTAATTTTACACAGAATAATCCAAACACTCTTCTCCATAATATAAGGCCACAAAAAGTCCATACAGGATCCGCAAATTGTTTTTACCAGTTGCATGGGTGGGACTTACGAACCTAAGAGGTATCGCTAATTCACGATCTATAGTAGGAATTAGGAAATGTTATTTGGTCTTCTCCTTTGAAGTTATGGGCTTTTGATGAGGACGGTGTATAATCGAAAGAACTCATAGAGGTGGATAAATAGAACTAGGTTAAGAAAGCAATATTTGAACATTACACGGAGAATACCCAACCACAACAGATAACGTTATGAAAGCCTACCATTTGACAGTTCATTAACATAGATAAGAATAAATTGTTTTTGGTATGAAAGAAGGGTTAGGCCATGTGATGAAGTAGACTTTGTGCATCCACAGTGGACGAAGGGTCAAGTGATGGCCTCGACATTCACATGCACCAGGCCCCATTAATGGCCTAGATAGGGTTTAACTCTCGTCTGACTTGTCCCTGCCTTTCACATTTAATGGGTTACAGATTAAAGAAGTGCATGTGGGATTCATGGAAGATTTTAACCCTAACCAATACTAGCTCAGTTAATACAACACTTAGTTGGAGTATCATGTGGAACAGGTGGATTCAAATAAGTTGCTAGCACGGGCAATTGGTTCCACAATAATCGTTACATCAAATTTACCCGGGAGAACTTACCCCAATCACCATTCTTATCGGAAACCGTTTTTCTAAAGGTCTGTTATTATTTAAACAATTCACAGAGGGGTATAAAATGACCCTTTACGATTATCCTTGCTACATAAGTTCTTTTGATCAAGTAGTTTCAAGTTTAATTTTACGCATAAGGCTTACGGCCATAAGTCCCAAAATATTTTGTAGTTCTAAGCCTATTGTCTAAATACATATTCATAGAGATATGAAGGTGAAAATAAATTCAAGACTATAAGTGAATATTGGAATGCGGAGTATGTACATTTGTAACGTTGATTCAAAATTGTAACGTAGGTAGTAATGTTAGTCGACAACAACCAGGACTCCAACAACTTTTCAAGTTTAAACAAGAAATATAAAGGCCTACCTTCTTTTGATTACGAATCGTTTTTTAGAATGAACTCATGAACAATTTTTTTTTTTGACATATTTGAGGTACATTACATATGGTATCAGAGAAAAGGTTACAACACTGGACCTTGAACAGGGCCACATTAGTTACTTAGCATATATTTCTATTTATGCAAAACTAATAAACCTTTATTGTTACAAACAGAAAACCCTTTCTATTTTGTGTTAATTATGGCAGTCCAGGATGATGCAAAAATCAAACTTGAAGGGAATCTGGAGCAAAGACTTCCTGAAGATACAAGACAAAATAGTGATGGAAGCTCACCTACGGAAGTGCTGGAAACAATGAGAAATCTCATTGTTGAGCTGCAGGTTTTCAAAGCCGACAATGCGAAACTAAAGAAAGGACAACAGGAACATCAAGAGATAAATGAATTCCTACTATGCAGTATAGTGACAAAGAAAATCCCAAAGGATGATAACTATGAAGAAGAGGTCAGTAAAAGGCCCTCCAAGAATTCGGGTCCTGAAGTAGAAAAAGAGGACAACTCATTTGAGGGTACCCCTTCAGCTAAAGATAAAGAAAAATCGAACAGAAAAAGGAAACAAGTAGATCATCTGGAGGGAGAATTCAAGAAGATTAAACCCGCTACATTTGATGGGGAATCTAGGACAGGTGAAGAAGCTGAAGCATGGTTATTAGATATCAAAATGTACTTCCAGATATAAAACTATTCCAACAATATGAAGGTCAGGATGGCCATTTACAATCTGAAAGGGAAAGCCAACATTTGGTGGCAAGATCTGAAATTGGCTAAGGGCCTAAAAGAGAAATAGATGGAATGGTTTGACTTTAAGAAATATTTCAAGAAACAATACCTATATGAAAGCTACTATGAAAGGAAAACCAAAGAATTTTATGAGCTACGACTTGGTCAGATGACGATGGAGGATCTTATAAACAAATTCCTAGAATTATTAAGGTTCGTACCTTATATCCGCGAGGACAAGGTAAAAATCCAGCGACTCCTAAGTTGTTTACAATAGTCTTACAGGGACATAATTGAGTTTGACAACCCCAAGTCCTTGAGTGAAGTATTCAAAAAAGATTGAATGTTTTATGACCAATACAAACAACAGACATAATTTACCAAAGCTTGGAAGGAAAATAAGGAAGACCGAATGAACCAAAGGAAGAAGGCATACCAACCAACCCCTTATCGGAATGCAACAAAAATATTTCCTAGAAATTATTTTCACTATAATAATCCAAATACGCTAGGCAACGGTAAACCAATAAATCTAGGAACAAAGAAGTTTGGGTACAGTCCTCAAGAACCCTTGAAGTGCTGGGAATGTTGAGATCCTCATCTAAGGAGGAATTGTCCACATTTAAATTCAACAAACATAATTTTTGTGCACACTTTACAGGAACCCCTGATGGTGGCTGATGTGTGCAGAAGCTTGCATCAGATAAATGCAGTCGTGGATGGCCAGCAGGATGACCACTAGTCCTTGATGGTGGAAGTTGAAGGTAAAATCAATAACACCCAAATTTTTGTTTTAATTGGTCCTGGTGCTACGCTAACTTATATCACTCCTGGTGTATTAGAGTCAAATAAACTAAATAAAATAAGAGATGAAATGTCATGGTTGGTACAACTAGCAACAAGAACTAAAAGGAAAGTGGTTGAGTTTATTTCTAATTATGAGCTCAGTTTAGATGGTCAAAACATAAGAACAAATCTGAACGTCCTACCGCTAGTATCTTATGATGTGATTGTCGGAACAGAATTGTTAGAAAGGCACAAAACAGTACTAGATTCTTATGCAAAGACACTAAAGTATAAAGACGAAAATGAAATTACTAGGACATCCCAAGGTATACCAAAACCAATATTAGTTGGACAAGTTTCAACAATGCAATTTAAGAAATGCATGAGAAAGGGGTGTCAAGTTTACGCCATCCAATTAGCAAACCTATTGGAAAGAGAAGATAAACCCCACTTGGAATACTTTGTTGTCCTACGTGAATTCAGAGACGTATTTGTTGATGAAATACCTGAATTACCTCCTAGAAGGGAAAAAGACTTCTCTATAGACCTGCTACCTGGTTCAACCCCTATCTCTAAAGCAACTTACCGAATGAGTTTACCAGAATTGACAAAATTAAAAATTCAACTACGGGAATTATTGGATAAAGATTATATGAGACCGAGTGATTCACCATGGGGAGCACCAGTCCTCTTTGTCAAAAAGAAATACGGTACTCTAAGGCTATGTATCGAATATAGACAATTGAATAAAATGACTATTAATAACAAGTACCCCTTACCTAGGATAAATGATCTATTCGATCAAGTAGGTGGGGCCAAGATATTTTTGAAGTTGGATTTACGATCCGGTTATCATCAAGTTAGGATAAAATATGACGACATAAGAAAAACAACTTTTCAAACAAGATACATACATTACGAATTTGTAGTTATACCCTTTGGAATCACTAATGCACCAACCACGTTTATGTGTCTAATGAACAACATTTTCAGTTAGTACATGGACACGTTTGTATTGGTATTTATCGATGTTATTCTAGTCTATTCTAATATAGAAGAAGAACACGAAGAAAACTTAAGAATAGTTCTACAAACTTTGAGGAGGCACAAACTGTACGCTAAATTCGATAAGTGTGATTTTTATCAAAGGAAAATACAATACCTAGGACATGTAATTTCTGCAGAAGGCATTGCAGTCGACCCTGAGAAAATAAGATCCATCATGGAATGGTCGATACCTAAGGATGTAGCAAATATCTGGTCATTCATGGGAATCATCGGATATTAGCGTAGATTTATAGAGGGGTTTTCCAAAATAGCCTACCCGATCACATCATTACAAAATAAAGGGACCAAGTTTAACTGGTCACAAAAGTGTCAAGAAAGTTTTAACAAGTTGAAAGAATTATTGACAACCACACCCATTTTAAAGGTAGCAGACCCAGATAAGAACTTTACTGTCTGTGTTGATGCAAGTAAAGAAGGAATAGGTGGTGTCTTAGCTGAAGAAGGACTAGGTGGTGTCTTAGCTGAAGAAGGACGTGTTATTTGTTATGAGTCCTGGAAATTAAAAGAGCATGAGCGAAACTATGTCACTCATGACTTAGAATTAGCAATAGTGATACATGCCTTAAAAATGTGGCGACACTACATAATGGGCAGAAAATTTCTATTATTGACAGATAATAGCGGTGTGAAATATTTTTTTATCTAGCCAGATCTTAATGCAAGGAAATAAAGGTGGCTAGCCTTCTTGAGCGAATTTGACTTTGAATTAAGAAATATCAAGGGTAAGGAAAATAAGGTAGCAAACTCTTTAAGCAAAAGAGTCCATGGGTTATTTGAAATAAATGTCAGCATGGCAGAAAGTGATCTGGAACAAAGAAAAAGGATGATAGGTATTAACGATGAAAACTACACCAAGATAGTGGCAGAATTACAAAACACTACAGCAAAATCAGATAAGACAGATTTGAGTATCGATAAAAATTGCTACTATGATTTAAAAATAGACTTTACATACCCGATTTGGCAGAGTTAAAGGTAACAATCCTTGATGAAGTGCATAAGAAAACGTATTCTGGTCATCTAGGATACCATAAAACGATAACAACACTTAGGAAATTATTTGATTGGCCTAATATGAAGGGCGAAACAGCATAATACTTGGCTAGGTGCCAAGACTGCCAACAAGTAAAAGTTGAACACCATCATCTAGCCGACCTATTACATCCATTACTAGTACCATAGTGGAAATGGGAGACCATATCACTGGAATTTATTACAGGTTTTCCTAAAACTCAGAAACATAATGACTCCATTATCGTTGTAATCGATAAACTCAGTAAGTTTGCACACTTTATTCCTGTAAAGTCTATTTTTAAAGCTATAAACATCGCTGAAATATTTATGAAAGAAATTTTTAGACTGCATGGTATTCCTAAAATGGTGATTTTGGATAGAGACGTAAAATTCACATCTACCTTTTGGAAAAAATTGTTTGTAGGGCTAAATACTAATTTGAATTTCAGTAGAAGTTACCATCCACAAACGAACGAACAAACTGAAAGAACAAACCAAATTGTAGAGGATATGCTCTGCATGTACGTAAGAACAAAACCAAACAAGTGGGGATACTACCTACACTTGGTAGAATTTGCATATAATAATGGGTACCAATCTTCGGCTAAGTTAATTCCTTTGGAGGGAGTGTACACCATAAAGTGTATAACTCAAATTAGCTAGGATAACCCGGTTGACAGACTCATGGTTGGACCAGAGATGCTCCAAGAAATGGACAATATGGTAAGAAAGGTACAACATAACTTAAAAGAGGCACAAGGCAGGGAGAAGAGCTATGCAAACCAAAAAAGAAGACACTTGAAATTTCAAGTGGGATACCATGTTTATTTGAAGGTCAATGCCCAAAAAAGTTTGTTGAAGTTAGAAAATTGTGCCAAGCTCACATCCAGGTTTTGTGGGTCCTTCGATATAATAGCTCGAATTGGACCTGCAGCATACCAACTTGCACTTCCAGCTAATCTAAAAATTCATAACATATTTCATGTTTCTTTATTGAAAAAGTATGTGCATGACCCTACTCACATGATCGATTGGAGCTTGGTGTAGGTGGAACCCGAAGGCGAGTTCCAATCAAAACCCCTATGCATTCTGGACCAGAGAGAAATAGCACTTCGAAACAGAGTCATCGCTTAGGTAAAGGTACAATGGAAGCACTTTAGTCCTAAGGAGGCCACTTGGGAGTTGGAGGGAGATTTACAGAAATCTCATCCAATCTTGTTCCAAGAAAAGAACGAACACTGAGGATAGTGTTTTATTTAAGGGGGAAAGGATGTGACATCCCCAAATAAATAAATTATTTTGAATTCAAAAATTGTTAGGAAAATTATTCCATTTTTGGTAAATTCGAATTTGGAAATGTTTTTCCATTTATGGCAATTCCGAATTTCGAATTTGGAAAATTGTAATTAATTATTATGATTTTTGGGAAGAGATCTGATTTGACCCAACTAACTATTTGACTATGACACTTGTATGAAAACAAAATATTTTATAATTATTGCAAGAGAACAAATGGAACAACCATGTAAAATTCAACTGACCATGACTCCATGAGTGGGGAACATGTTGGAACTACCTCAGGGCTGATTGTTACAAGTGGAAAATCATGGATTTGGCCATTGGTAGCCCATGAAAATCAGGGATTTAGAAAGCTGCGAAAATTCCCAAGGGAGGGAAAAATACCTAGGAAAAAAAATTGTTTTGGGATAAATAACATATGTGAGGAGGCAAGACGTTTCCTAGTATGCTAGGAAAAGAAGGACTGAGCACTTGATGTTATGAACACTAAATCATTGAGTGTGAGGCAAGGAGAAGACTACGTGGAGGAAGACATTGTTGAAGAGGAGATTCCAAGTTTTCCCTCATGGATTCATGGTCAGGCTAGGGGGTGAATCGGGCAAGTGATTTGGTTACATGTTCTACGGTTTGGAGGAACGTGGTTGTTCCCTTTGTTTTCCCATGAACTAATTCATATATGTTCCCTACTTTCTTTCTTTTTTATTTTTTCCATTGAAACGATTGTATACATTTTCTATCATAGATGATTATCTGACTGTCATATGTGTTAGATGGAATTAGATGGTTATTGTAGATTACTTGTGGTAGAAATAATTTGGTTCGACCAAACACGGTATCTACAGGATCATAGTATACTATCTACTATAGGAAGGAACTACTCTACTGAAGAATGCACCTATATGGATTTTTGTATGTTTTATGTTGTAAGAATCATCTACTCTGTTAAATAATATACCTATATTGTTATTGTTTGTGTGATCCATTGTAGTAACAGGACGAATGTATAAATGTATCGGTTTATAAGACAACATATATTATTTGTAGTAGGAATAGAACTAAATCTGGACAGTAAACGATATTACAGAGCCACTGAAAATCGTTCATGACAAGGGAAGATCTATCCTTCATAAAATAATAAATTAACCATGAAAATCCACCAAACTACAATCCTGGAAATTTCCACCTGTCATGAGATCATATGCCTTTAAGTATTCAAAGTCTGTAGTGAAATTTCAATCGGTGTAAAACTTTAAAGAAATCGAGAAATGAATTTTAGGAGTATTATACTCATTTAAGTATTCAAAGTCTCTGGTGAAATTTCAATCGGTGTAAACGTTTAAAGAAATTTGGAAATGAATTTTAGGAGTATTATACTCATTTAAGTATTCAAAGTCAGTGGTTAAATTTCAATCGGTGTAAACCTTTAAAGAAATTTGGAAATGAATTTTAGGAGTATTATACTCATTTAAGTATTCAAGGTCAGTGGTGAAATTTCAATCGGTGTAAACCTTTAAAGAAATTTGGAAATGAATTTTAGGAGTATTATACTCATTTATATATGTATAGTATCATAGCCATGGATTATATAATTAGACTGCAGAAGTTGTCGACATTAACGATGCGGGAAAGATTTACTCATGTAAATTTAAGATAAAAATAGATATATAGATACACATACAATTATATATATATACAAGAGTATATGAGTAAAATTATTGCACGATCTACTCTAAATGAAAGAATTTCAATGCTTGACACAAGAAATTTATGAATAAAGATTTGATTATTAAGTGTCTGAAACAAATCAATGTATAGTCTGCCTTTTCCTATAAATTTGCAATATGGATATATGTCTCGAATATCTCAACAAGTTCATAGTACAGAGACTTGTAAAGTAAACCACAACAGCCGAACAACGGAAAGGAGATTAAAACATTCCTTTAACTAAAAATTTAAAGATCTGTACATTAATGATTCAGATCAATAGCCTTTAATAAAGAATGTTGAAGTAATAACCCAATATCACTAGGATTCCTCCAAATCCTTCAAGAGATTTTCTTATTGGAAAGCAGAATACCTTCTCGAGTAGAGCCTCAATTCTTGTCCAGTGCAACATCCACGCAAATCTACAAAAGGACAAGATATTGTTTTTTTTTAGTAATAGACAAAGACCAAACCAAACTCAAAAATCGATAAACCATACAAGACAATGAAGTTATCAATTGACATAATTTTTACTTATCTTGGAATTTCCATAGGTATGATCCTATCCTAGTCGTGACCCGTCCACAGACCAAAAGGGGAGGAGAAATATCGATCAATCTAATGGGTACGCTTGCATCAAACAGGGCCCCATCATTAGTTACAATATCATTCCAAAGAAATGATTTCACAAGAAAGAAAGTGATTTTCATAACTTTATAGGAGTTCCAACACCAATTCGAGAAAACATTAAACAATGGATGGGGTATAATTTAGTTACAGAGAAATAGAAGAGTCACAAAGAACACACTAAACACGATATTCATAAGTTAAATAAAGTTAACACATGGACGATATGAGAATGCCTAATTTTAAATACAGGAGCCAGGTTTTAAAGAAAATTAATTTGACACAGAATAATCCAAACACCCTTCTCAATAGTATAAGGCCACGACAAGTCCATACATGGTACACAAATTGTTTTTACCAGTTGCATGGGTGGGACTTTCAAACCTAAGAGGTATCGCTAATTCAGGATCTATAGTAGGAATTAGGAAATGTTATTTGGTCTTCTCCTTTGAAGTTACAGGCTTTTGATGAGGATGGTGTAGAGTCGAAAGAACTCATAGAAGTGGATAAACATAACTAGGTTAAGAAAAAATTATTTGAACATTACACGGAGAATACCCAACCACGAAAGGTAACATTATCAAAGCATACCATTTGAGAGTTCATTAAAATATATAAGAATAAATTTCTTTACAGTGTGGTTCTCACCATAACAAATTAATTTATGGAATGGCGCCCTAAAGAAGTCTCATAGAGACTAAGTATGAAAAGATGATACAGAACAGAGAAGAAGAGTGGGGAACAAGAATCCCTAAGGGAAAACTACTTATGAGAACCCTTAGAAGCACCAAGAAAGAAAAATAACGAAGTTTCAAGCCCTCTTCAGAATATTGAATAAGTAGGAATGTGATAGTGAAGCTACTTAACAGTAGCGAGGAAAACTCTAGAGTTCTTTCCTTTGAGATTTGGCGATACTAGAGTAACTAACTAACATTCAGTATAAATGTTACAGTGCATAGGTTTATCCCTCGATGATAAAATCTCAAGATCTAATCCACAACCAGAGATAAAGCGATAGTGTGAAACTGACCAGGCGGTTGGGTAAAGATTCTCAAAATTTCCTTCTTCCACCTTTGAGAAATCCACAAAAATTTATGTTCCCTCTTGGAAGGATGCCTCATAATCAACTTGTTATTTCTCTTGATTTCTTGGACTTGGTTTAGTGGTGGGGTTTTAGGTAATAATTTTCTTTATTTATCCCTAATTTGACCCATGCATCCTAAAAATTCTTAAATAAAACTATTATCTAATTATTTTCTTTTTCTTTTTTTTGATAGAGTGGAAAAATCCATGCATTCTAAAACTATTTTTTTCCTTTTGACAAGAAAACTGATAAAAAATATACGTAGTATTTATCACCTCCCTAACAACGATGGGAAGAAGTGGTGATGGGACAAAGAATATAAATAATAATGCACTCCTCAACTCAAAACTTTAAATTTCAGCACATGGTTTGTACAAACTTGAGAGGTATTGTGCACTATATGTGCAAACTCCATACTCATGTATCTATCAATAGAGGGGAACTATGTCTATACAAGAACTACAAAGGTTACTTTAGTAGGGAATAAGAACCAATAATAACTAATACCATAGAAGGAAAAGTTGAAATCTAATTGAAAAGGAAGTTGCATAATACTTAAATGGATGGCTATAAATTGGAAGGAAAGTTGCAAAATAGAATTTAGGGGATCATATAAGCTAGTGATCAATCCCCTCATATTTTTGTAGTCAAAAGCTAGTGTGGAAGACAGGAAAATAATGCAAGGCTACAAATCCAAGTGAGATGATATAAGTTACTGATCCAAAACCAAGAATTAAACTTGCTAGGAAACAATGTTGCATCTATCTAAGCTATTCTAAGGAAAACATAAAAAATCCTATAGTACACTATTCTATTACAAAAATTAAAATAAAAAATGATAAGGAAAACTAATCCCTTCTAAAGTAAGACTGAAGTAATCCATGGATTATCATATCTCTTGTGGTGATGGAAAAGGAACGTAAACTTCCTAAATAGTGTGATGGAAATTATTCTATAGGGATCAAATCCCTTGATAGATTTCCTCTCTCGAGACAATAGTTTGAATGGGTTATTCTCGATATGATGTCTTGAAGACTTAGAAGCCTATGAAGGAGGATGAGTGGAAACAATTCCCCTTTTTCCTTATGCCATTCTAGAGTAGGATTCTTTTCAAGATTCAACTTTATTGGATCATGTATTTGTAGGAATGCAAATATCCATAGCATTTTCAAATCGAGAGATAAAATCATATGAAACACATACTTTATATCAATCAACACATTCCATTCACCTCTTAATTGCACAAACCATATTCTTTATATTAATCATGGTTGAAAAGAGGGTTTATTAGGTACAAAAGAAGGTCAAAATGTATCAAATATGGGCCTTATGATCTAGAATATAGGGCCCATCAACTACCTCATTTTGACTTGAAGTTAATTGGAGTGATTAAGGGACTAGTGAATTTTTTTTGTCAAAAGAACACTAAGGCTTCTTCCAACTAGAATGATACATACTAAAATTGAGAAGGGGTTTTATTGACCATAAACCCCACATTAAACACTTTCTTGACATGACATGGTTAAAATTGTATGAGAGATTCAAGAATGGTCACACAAAACTAAAATTTGGCCAAATATATTTCAAGAAATGCAAGCTTTGGTAAGTTAGAATAAAAAAAACACACAAAACATGGTGTTGTAGATACCACATTGAATAAAATTATTATTAAACCAACTATATATGAATTCTTCATTTTTTTCATAGAAACCATGTGTACAAATTCTCAATGATAATGCCCTCGATAGAATCTAGAGACTTTATTCATACCATGTTGTGTATAAGGCTAGAGGGAGAAACAAATTATTAGAAAACTTCCTTGGATGTAAGTTGCCACAAGTTCGATAGAATGAAATCATTTAGAAAGTGCATGCATGTTAGTGATGAGTATGAATTGAGGAGGAAGGAGATTGGTGTGAAAATCTTCTAATATGTCATGCATGATCTAGGGGGGTGCATGAAGCCATAAAGATATAATTGGTTACATCCTAGGTTAGTAATCTGTACCTATATGGTATATTTTATTTCAAATTTCACTTTCAAATATCATGGGGGAATTATTGTCTTGTAATGTCATATATATTACACATGTGATATAAAAATTACATTGATGGTTCATGATTTATAATTATGGACCTTGGGCATGATCAATCAAACAAAAAAATAATGTTTTATAACCATGTTCACATCCTTGTGGCGTCTCCTTGTAGCATGGCCACATCCATAAGGGACATACATGGTGTGAAAAAAATTGTAATGACATCCATATTACACTTATGGGCCCTAGCAATCTATACATGACCTCTATAATAATGAGTTCCCTCCTATATTTAGGGCCCTAGGAATAATTTAGGGTTTATGATGTAAGTTTCAATCGCAAAACAATAAGAAAGTGTTGATATCTATTCATGTTGTGAAACATTTTGTAACAAGTTTCATATTAAACTTTTATGTAACATCTCGTAATGTCACATATATTACACACATGGAACAAACATTCCATTTGTAGGGCATGCTTGTTGATAATATACCTTGTGCATGACCCATCAAACCGAAAACAAATATTTTATAACCATAGCCACATCATTGTGTGTTCCTAGCCACATCATTATGTGTTCCTCTCTGTAGCATAGCCACATCACTAAGGTACACATATGGTGTGAAAAACCTAATAATAACACCCAACATGATCCATGCACTAAAAACAAATATTTTATAACCATATCCACAACCTTCTCGTGTTCCTCCCTATAGGATAGCCAAATCACTAAGGTACATACATGGTGTGAAAAAACTTGCAATTACATCCATATTACACGTGGATGTTAGCATACTACACACTTACCTCTATAATCATGAGTTCCCTACCATATTTAAGGACTCACTCATGCAATTCTAGGGCTAATGGCATAGGTTTCAATTTAAAAACCTCAATAAATTCTTCATATCCATTCATGTTATGTCACACCTTATAGAAAGGTTAATATTACACTTTACATCCATTCATGTCGTGTCACAAGTTATAGCAATGTCATATTACATAAAGAAAACAAGAAGTATTTGGTGGTGAAATTAAAATTAGATTATTATTATTATTATTTATAAAAAATGTTTGTAGATTAAGGAAACAAAAATAAAATTACACATGTTTGATAAATTTCATAATAATTGAATATCAAAATGTTTGAAGATTATATTGCCATGTACAATTTTAGATTTTTTTCTTTTCTTCTTTGATCAATGATTTGTGGATATCCATTTTTGTCAATTAGTCAAAACTAAAGTATTGTCTAACTATTCTACATTTTCTCTCTTTTAATCTAGAATCTTGTTATTTTAATCCCAAAAAATCATAATTTTATATTTTTTAAATTAAGTAAATTATTATTATTATTATAAACATAATATACCAAATGAATAAAAATTAATATACTGTTATTATTAAAATTCATCTGTTATGAATTCAAACATAATATACTAAATGAATAGAAATTGATATACCGTTATTAGAATTCATCTGTTGTAAAATTCTATTAGTTAAAAACTATTCATTGAATGTAAAGGTCGGTTATGAGTTCATTACTTGTAAAACTCTATTAGTTAAAAACTATGCACTGGCTGTAAATGTATTATTATATGTGCCTGTAAAAAATTGATGCTTAGAAACGCCCTTTTCTGGACAGTCAAAAGAGGATGCCAATATGTCACAATTCATTTGGTGTCAATACCCGATGCATCCAATGACTTTTGTCGATGCCTTCAATGTCCTATCTTATTTGTTACGCTATCTTTTACCGAGTTATCATAAAATTGATAGACCTGAGCAGGTTAACCTGCCATCAGACTCGTTTTTCAGGGAAAAAAAAGGATTTGAATTTGGTAAGATTTTTATGGATAGGCTAAGTTTCATATGTATTTGAGTTTAATGTTTCAAAATTTGCATTTGAGTGATTGAAACTTCCCATAATGTTTAGGAGTTTTTCTTCAGAATACACTGAAAAAAAAAAAGCCACAGTATGCTTCTTTTTCGTAACGGTAGATACCTCAATGGATATGTTTTCGCGTTAGACTACTTCGCTGGTTTTTATTTATGCTGAAGGGCATTGAAACAGATACCTCAATGGATATGTTTTCGCGTTAGACTACTTCGCTGGTTTTTATTTATGCTGAAGGGCATTGAAACGAGTTATAGTTCTTCCCTGTTTCTGTTTTATGGTGACGGGCATTGAAACAAAAAGTCGATGTTATGAGAGAATAGTTCGTGAGTCTATCTTTTTATAGGTTTTATTAAGTGTACATTTATTGGAAATGGGCACATTTAATGATCTTTTAATCATAAATTTCAATCTTATAGTTATCAATTGAAGATGTTAGCATATTTCTATTCATCCTTCCAAAACAATGAATAAGATGTCATGTTTATAACTTTTGGCATTTTTAAAAGCTTTCCTTAAACTGCATATTTTTTAACATTTACTTAATATAATTAAAAAATTAAATGTTACCATCTAATTGCCAGATTTAAATGATTAACAAACTTGCTTAAAATTATAAATTTACTTCACTATTAACTTTTTATCATTTTACATTATTAGATTTACAATTATACCAAATTTTAATTATTGATTTAACTTTTTTTAATTGTACGCAGTCATTTTTATAGGAGGTGTCCATGCATTTAATATTTTTTTAACTGATAGTGTGTGGATATGAAACGTGCCACGATAACGATGCGTTTGAATTAAACATGCATGGCAATGGTGGATGATAGTGGGTGGATATGAAACGTGCCACGATAGCGATGAGTTTCAATTAAATATGCATGGTAATGGTGTATTGGAAATGTTACTGTCTCAATGTACCATAATTTTGGGTTTCAATTAATGGGAAATATGAACCGTGGATGATCAAGCATTTCAATTAACCAGGTGTTTAATTAACCTTCGTGCGAATTTTTTTATAAGTTTGTTATATGCTTTGCAGTTGTTAGAGCCACGAGCGGTGTTAACTTCATTCAGGAAGATCTGGCCTCTAATGAGTGTGTTTTTCTGGACACGCAGATCCAGTGTTTTTTATTTCGAATACAAATATTTTTATTTTGTGCTGACGAGGAGGTGTGTCTTATGCTTGTTATAAAATAATTCCCTTTTATTTTTTGCATTGTTTTATTCGTGTTTTTCCTCATTATTTGAACTTTTGTCTTTTTGTTTGATATCGTCTGCAAATCTGTAAATTGTAAAACACATTTTGCAAATGCATTGTTTTTATGAGAGATCGATGGAAATGACTACAAGGATGCATTTTTTCAACAACTACTTATTGGAAAAGTCCAAACCGTTGTCCCTTTAATGGTTCATTAAATCGTAAATGTGCTCAACTCAAGAAAGTCTTTGTTTCCATTTCATGAAAGCTATGTTAAATTAGCTTAAAGCAACAATAATTTTAATGTTTTCACCTTAAGATTAGGGTGAGGGTTAGGGTTATTATTATCTTGGCATACTATATTTCAATGTATCTCAGTAATAAAACCTAAATTTCATAATCGTAGCTGGCATTCTGGAAACCCTTGTACATATCTAAATTGTCTAAATTGCCTATCGACTTTTATTAGTCACAATTAAGTGGTTGTGATATTTATTATTAAATGGGAACCAAATAAAGAGACGTAGAAGGCCTCTCTCACCGCACTAAGGCACGTATGTCTGCTCCGCAGCGGATGCATATGTGTGATGTGATAAAATGATGCACAGGGTACTTCTTGGGCACCAAGATGCCCCTTGGTAGTCCTTGATGACGGACACGGTACGTCTTGGGCACCAAGGCGCCCCTTAGTAGACCTTGACGACATGTTGGCACATTGGTGAGTAGGAGTACCTTGGGTGCCCGATACACCAAGGACTCATGAGAACACCTTGGCTAAACACTTTGACATACAACGAGCTGGAATACACATTGAGAAAACTCGGTTACTTTGCGGCATGTGAGTTGGTTGTTCAAGATCAAGCACATACAACCATTCACAAAACATAGTATACACAACCAAACAACTATGGAGTTGTTCAACTCTTCTCTACATTCACATAAAATTGAAATTACAAAATATATGATATGAGATAGTTTTATAAACACACCATCCTTCACCTATATAATAAATGAAAACTTAGAGTTGGTCAAACAGGAAATGGATGAATTACTCCACTTAACACTCCCACTTAATTTCGACTATTACAAAAATCAACAAAAGCAATGCCTAAGTGTTGTCTCTGAAATTCAAAAGTATTTCTTCTGAATGGCTTGGTGAATATATTTTCTCACTGTTCAAAACTATGGCATAATCATAGCGAGTGTCAATGTGTCTACTATTGCGGTGAAACACATGATTCTTAGATAATGCAAGTGTTGAAATGTTGTCAAAAAATATAGGAGTTGGCTCATTTTCTTCATGTGCAAGATCACTACGGATCCTTCTCAACCAAACTACATGAAATGTTGCTGAAGCTCCTACCACATACTCTCCTTCTGAAGAAAATGTGACGATGGGATGTTTCTTAGAAGCCCATGAAATTAAGCCTGTACGAAACAAAAATGCATACCCATAAGTATTTTTCATATCATCAACACTACCTGCAAAATCACTATTTGTATATCCAACAAGTGAATCATCTTCTGACGTATAATACCAAATTCCATAGTTTGTTGTACCTACAATATACCTCAAAATTAATTTTCTAACTTTCCAATGAGAGATTTTGGGATTCTCCATAAATATGGAAATTAAACTTACCACATACATAATATGTGGTCGGGTAGCTGTAAGGTACATGAGACTTCCTACAAGCCTCTTATACAAAGTATAATCAATATATGTTCCTTCATATTGTTTACTTAATTTTGTACGGATTGCAATTATTGTATCTCTTGGGTTGCATTTGTTCATTTTGAACCTTTTCAAAATCTCTGTGGTATATTTTTGCCGACAAATAAAAATTCTCTTTTCAGATTGTTCAACCTCAATTTCCAAAAATTATTTCATAATACCATGATCATCATTTCAAATTCACTTTGCATGGTTACTTTGAATTCATTCAACAACAAATTTTTTGTATAAATCATGTCACCAACATAGAGACAAACTATCAAAATATTACATCTTTGGTCTCTTTTGGTGTAAAGTGTGGGCTCATTGTTGCTCTTGTTGAACCCATTGTTGAACAAATAAGTATCAATGCAACTGTGCCAAGTTCTTGAAGCTTGCTTCAAACAGTACATGCCTTCTTCAATCTGTACACTTTGTACTCCTTCCCTAAATCATGGTGGTTTATCCACATAAACTTTGTTCTTTAAAAATCCGTTCAGAAAATATGATTTAAATTCAATTTGATAGACTCACCATTTGTTTCAAGATTCAACTTTCAAAACTACTTTGAAAGTATCCAAAGGTACTACTCGGGCAAATGTTTCTCCATAGTGAATATCGGTTTGTTGAGAAAACCCTTTAGCTACACGTTTTTCCTTATGCTTCTCTACTTTTCCTTTCTCATTGGATTTTGTCTTATACACCCATTTAACTCCAATGCTAGTTTTAGATATGGGGAGATTCACAAGATCCCATGTGTTGTTTCTTTCAATTTCTTCAGTTTCTTCTTTCATTGCATCAACCTAATTTTATTCCTTTACCGCTTCTTCAAAGAATACTGGTTGATAGGATAATAAATCAAAGTGTGCTTGTTGATCCATTTCAACATTCTAGTCATAATTTTCTCTCAAGCTTCTTCTTATTTGGTTCCTTAAGTTTTCTTTAATGGGATCCGAACCATTGCTAGAATAAGAAGAAGAAGAATTTTGTTATGTTTGTTCTCCTTGGACCTGTACTTGCAATCTTGGAATTATTGGTGGAGAAGATTGTTGTCCTATAGCTTCCACCTTCTGATCTTCCAATGATCTACACGTATTTCACTTATTTGGTTATCCCAAGATTTCTCTTCTTGGAGTTTCACATCTTTGTTTACTCTCATATTCTTAGTAATATGATTATACAACCTATATGCTTTATACTATTCAATGTACCCCACAAATATACATTTTTCACTTCTATCATCAAGCTTTCTCCTCGTCTCTTCAAGAACATGATCATAAAATACAGATCCAAAAAATTTAAAATGAGAAACACTAGATTTGATACCACTCCAAGCGTCTTGAGGGACTTGATATTTCAGAGTACGGGTTTGTGACATATTTAAAATATAGACTACACATGCCACTACTTCACCCTAGTATTCATTTGACAAATTCTTGGCCTTAGCATACTTCTAACCATATTCATTATTGTCTGATTCTTCCTTTCAACTACTCCATTCAGTTGTGGAGTGTATCTTGTGGTAAATTGTCTCTTGATTCCATGTTGCCTGCAATATGTTTCAAATTCCTTGGATTCTTACTCACCTCCTTGATATGATATGAGTACTTTGATGTACTTCCCACTTGGTTTCTCTGTCAAATATTTAAATTCTCTGAATTTTTCAAATGTCTTTGATTTGTGCTTGAGAAAATACACCCATGATTTTTTGATAAAATCATGAATCAATGTTAGAAAATAAACATTTTCTTCTATTGATTGAGTTTATAGTATATCACAAAGGTATGTATGGAATAGTTGAAGGTGTCCTTTTGCTTTGTAGGAAGCATTGGGAAACCTATCCCTATTTGGCCAAAACACAACTCTCACATGAGTTTTTCTGATCATTTATAATGGGAAAACCTTTGACCATAGACTTATTTTCTAAAAGACTAAGACTGCCAAATGGTAAATGGCCATATTTAAGATTCCACAACCAAGTCTCATCTAAGCTTGATACATTTTGGGCATATGGCTATGAGAGAATTTCATTTCTCATATCAAAGGGAACATTCTATTTTTGGTTATTTGTATAGTAGCTATAATTTTCTTACTCGGTGATTTGTTCAAGATTGTACACTTGGAACCTGACCTTATAACAATGTTTAGTCATGAGGCCTACACTCATTAGATTATGTCTAAGACCAAGTACATAATAAACATCATGAATATCCTTCTTTTCATCTTGTTTGGTTCATACACAAATTATTCTCTTACCTGCAAGTTTCTTTTGATATTCATCTCCCAATTTAATTTGAGATGTGATAGAGCAACAATTGTCATATAATTGTTGCAACAATTGTCTAGCAACCAGAGATCATGATTGTTGATTACTTCTTTTGTAACTTGACATGATAAGAACATCGATTCAAATGTTCCTTCTTCAGTGTTGGTAACATTTTCTCTGCCCCTATTCATATCTTCTTGCTTCTTTTTTCATTCACTTTCGTAGTGCCCAAATTTCTTGCAATAATAGCACTGGATCCTTGATTTATCACTCCATCTTGATTAAAATTTCTTCCTCTCCCCATTTGATTTTGAGAGTGTCTCTATGGATAATCTCACTATTCACTCTGTTATGAACATTCTGGTTGAACTTTCTCCTGTTTGAGAGAGACCTATGTCTTGTCTGCCTATGATTTTGTTCCCTCAAGATCTGCATGGGCTTATGTAAGCCTCATATTGAAATGCATTTCCCAAAGATTCAATATTTCGACTGAACCTAATTTCATGGGATAAAAAAGATCCCATGAGTTCTTCAACTATCAATTGTGACAGGTATTTCGACTCTTATATGGAGACCATGACCATATTAAATTTATCAAGGAGGCTTTGAAGTACCTTCTCAACAAAAATTTTCACTTGAATGTCTTCTCCATGGGTGCGTAGATGATTCACAATGCTCATGACATGGGTAATAAAATGATCCATAGAATCTGAATCATTCATTTGAAGAGTCTCAAAACTCTTCGTGAGTGCCTGCAACTTTGATTTTTTGACTTTGTTAGTGCCCTGATAGGATATTTAAAGAGTATCCCATGCATGTTTGGCATGATGTACTATTGTGACTTCGGGGAAAATATATTCCTCTAACTCTTGTTGGATGAGCCATGGGGATTTTCTATCCTTCTTCTTGAGTTCTCCAAGGGAATTTATCTGCACATTTGTCATTTCTTGTAGATTCTCGAGATCTTTTCCCTGGAATCCATTAACTATTGTTTCTGAACATCTTAATAAATCATACATCATAGTTCTTACCTATTAAAACTGGACGTCGGGCTAGTGCTAGAATGTTGTTATACACCATGAATATCATGTTGATAGTGGGATCCCCTTTATGGATTAGATCTTAACAAAATAATTTTCCTCTATAAAAATGGGAAAAAACCGAGAATTTTGCATGTCTGGACGCTCCCTATCCACTGCTAGACACACTTGTCAACAAAAAGATGTGCATCCAAAAGGGATTTTTTTTTTTTCACGAGGCATGGTTATGTATGTGCCCTATACATGCATGGGGGAGCATCCATATTCTCTTGGCTGCTCTATATACATGGGAATGGGTGAGTCCATCTGCAGAAAAACAATTTTTCAAAGGGTTCTCCCTAGAACTTTAGCCCTAGAACGGCTTGGAAACTGTTCCTCTTCATGATGTGGATGAATGAATCTTGAAAGTGCTCTCCAAAATAATGCAAATTTTTCTCCAATCTTTGAAGAGTCTTAGGCTAGATCTGATACTATGTTCAATATCAAGTTGTTTAACTATTCTCTACATTCACATAAAACTGAAATTACAAAATACATGATATGGGATAGAGTTCTCTAGAACACTCTATCTTTCACCTACCTAATAAATGCAAACTTACATATATTTTTTCTGAATTTAAGATGGCTATTATCTATGAGAGTTGGTCAAATAGGTAATGGAGGAATTACTCCACTTAACATTGGTTAGACTCATGTGAGCGTGTGCGTGTGTCGATGCTTTGGGTAACAAAGTATGGGTTAGCACGATATGTCATGTCATAGTGTGGATGTTCAGTTGGGTTGAACGATGCAAGTTATGGATTGGCGCACCCAAGGACTTGGTCGACGAGAGCATGAGATGGTTTTGGTGGAATAGGAACAAGGCACCATTTTGGCCGGCGCTCTCGAGCTAATGACATGTCGGACGGGGTGTCGGGGAGCTAGATAGGCTTGCATGCCCAGTTGCACAACATTATCGAAGAGAGATGGGGTTTCAAATGGACTGGTGTTACCAAGTGAAGGATGTGACGGACAAACCATTGGGGTGTCGGATATACAGGTTCGTCGAAAGAAAGATGATGCAGTGAATGAAGGAGGGGGCGTTGGTGGGACAAGCGTACCCAAACAAAATAAAATGATGAACAATCGGTGGGGTGCTCAATGGATTGACATGCCAAGATGCATATCTTGACACCTTAGAGTTTGGAGTTCTTGGTGAACCAACGCACCCACATATCCTTTTTGAAGAGGCACGATGGAATGGTGCATCCAAAATATACAACCCATCCTGCCTAGTCACATATAAGAAGGCAATCGGTTAGATGCAAACAGAACAAGTTAGAGAGAGGAGACAACAAATAGAAAGACAAGGCAAAGAGTTCGATAGGTCTGAGGGAAATTTTGGCTAAGTGACACGATCCTAGAATGAAGCATCTCAGCGAGACTTGGGTTCGGTAAATGATGCGCAGCTCTGAGGTCTACGAAAGATGAGGAGTTTAAAGAAGACGAGTGAGAACCCTGGTTGGCCACCTACATAGTCTGGTGGGGTACCTGTTAAGTGCGCTCGACATACTGTTATGTGACAGAGGATTGTAGTGTGGTGAGAATCGAATGCAGAACGGACGGAGCATTGACAAGAGGGTTGCAAAGGTGAAAATTTTGTATCGTTGCACTCTGTGATCCATGTGACTGTCATAGTCATTGTATTGTATTTACAAATGAGCAGTATGCTTGGTTCAGTCGTATATAAAAGAATGGGTGTTAGGATGGTTGGGCCACTCGGTTTACATATTGAACTTTGTATGTGTAGGCATGCTTGTGTTCTTGAATAATGATAAGTAAACAAACACATAACATGTTAAGTGCATAACTATTATAATTGAGATTTAGGCATAGTCTGAACTTCGTACATCAGTTTGGCCTCGTGACCGGGTAAAAACCTTGCATTGTCCCACAACCTCCAAGCAACTAGGAGACTTGGGAAAGCTAAGTCTATTCCATCGGAGGCGCTTGGTTGTGCGAGGGCATGACATATGGTATCAGAGCATGAACTAAGGTAGTTGAGAAATGAACACATTTGAGCTTGTCTAAGGGAATAGTCTAGCAATCTCTTCACCAGTGCTTTGCTCCTACCTTGATTAGACGATTGTATTGAAGATGGTTTGGTGACCCTTTTAATGATAACATATCTGGGAATAGCCACACACATAGAAATAGTTTTGTGTAGTGATAGCTGGATATGACACTTTGACGAATACATGGTGAAGTACTCCTTGACAGTCGAATCAAGAACTCCGGAAGTTGAGAGGAGACAGATCGAGCTCATTCTTTGTCGCAAAGCATAATGTTGATGGTTGGTATTGGTTCAACAAAGTATTCGGTTGATCATAGACATCGACAAAAACGTGAATAGAGATGCTCGGGTCACAACACTAAGGAAGTGACATGAAATGTGACCATGAGACACCTAAGATGAAGATAGAGTCACTACTTTGGAGAGCATTGTGGATTAATTAATGACTTCATTGTATGAGCATGGGTAGAAGATGAAAGAACTGGAAACCGAACTCATGCACTTGATGTGTACTTTCAATCGAAGTGTTGAGGAAGTATAATTCACTACAGACACAATTGCCAAGACGGGTTATGTAAAAGTTCAGTTGAAACATGCAAAAGATGAGATGAAAATTGAGATTATTGTGAGTAGCCATATCACATAAACACACATATCATAATTTGTATTGCACACAATAAACAAAGATACATCACATTTAAATAAGTGTTGTGAGATCCAACTTTTTCCACTATTGAAGGAAGAGGTTGAGAGAATCTCTCAAAATCCTCCAACAAGCCCAATACAATCCCTAAACTCTAGTGTTGCACCCCTTTTGTCACCTAAATGAGCAAAATAAGGTTGATTACAAGACCAGTTGGGTTAGCTAGGCAAAACAATAGTGAAAGAAAGAGTTAGAAAGATCAAGCATAAAGAATAAACAAAGAACTAAGATAAGAACAATAAAAGAAACTAAACTAGAGTGCATAAGAACATTCAAATCGAAAATAAACAACACTCATGCCACTAATGGATAGGATTGTATTAGTGGGAGAACACCAAAGAGAAAGGGATATATATGGGTCCCTTCTTCCTCGAAGGGAGGTATCTTGGACCCCCAAATATTGAGCTATTTTTACAAGTAACAAACTAGAATGAAATGGCGAAGAGAATCCAAAGCACATTCGCTCAAGAGGTGATACGAATGGCTAAATGAAATGGTGCTTGTATACTATTGATGAGAAAAGAGGATTCTCCAAGAGAATATAAGGAGCATAACAGTAAAAATGAATTCCATGGAAAAATAGTGCACCCATGGCCTCCTTTTATAGCATAGATTTGAGGCATTATGCAACCAGTTCTTAGTGTGAACAAGGGGCCCTTTAAGGCACCCTTAGGTCTTTGACCAACCCCCTAGTCAGATTCATTCGAGATTTGGGTGTCAAATCGACTTGGAAGAAGAACCAGAAGTGGGTGGAAGGCTGACCAATATCATAAATGCGTCGTTCTGAGGTGTGCGTGGTTTTTTGCGTATAGAGTCGTGCATCGTGTGCATACAGATTTTTCTTACATTTCTGGATGGCGCATGTGTGCGCTCTCCCTGTGTAGTCTTAGCGCACGCTGGTGTGCGTGGTTTTTTGCGTATAGAGTCGTGCATCATGTGCATGCAGATTTTTCTTACATTTCCGGATGGCGCATGTGTGCGCTCTCCTTGTGTAGTCTTAGCGCATGCTGATTTTATAACTGGTTGTATAGTTTTGAACCTTTTGGAAATGCATTTTTTGTCCATGAGTGAATTAATGGGTGTTTTGAAGATCTTGTATTCTTGTAACCATTTGCAGACGAAATTTCGGTGATAACAAATGCCACCTGATGTGTGAGGTTATGAGCATATGTATAGCTGAAATACATCAATGTTTCTTCTACTGAGAGTACATGTTATAAGAAAGAGAGGTGTGGGGAGTGTCAAGAGTGACCCATTGGAGGGAGAGGGGAACCAGTATGACCCAATCCATGCGTAAGGTGTAAAAATTAAAATTGTGTACAAACGAGGCAGGCATTCCCCATGCTCGTGTCATGTAAATCAAAAAAAGGTGTTATATAGTAACTGAAGTTGTGTGTTGATGTAGATAACTACAGTGCCCTCGGGGGCAGTTTAATAAAGGCAAAGGACAATTCAGATGGTGAACATACTCTTAGAAGATGTGATGACACCTCTAAGAAGTGTCAATGGCACACAGGCATTGATAGCCTATCAATTTTCAGAGGTCTGACAAATATATAAAAACAACTACAATAGTTGCAAAGTAAGACCCACCGTAACATGATAAAGTGTTGAAGTTGAATGTCGTGGGGGTCAACGACATCAAATAGAAATGATGGTACTTGTTGTGCTGCCCGATACCCCTCATTGTGAAGGTAATGAGAGTCAAGATATCGTCGCCTGTCTGGAAACCGTGCTGATGTCGATAGAGAGGGAGATGCGACGCCAAGAAGAGGAGGGATTCATGAAATCTATTGGATAAGATCAGGAACTGATCAGTAACATGGATGAATTCAGGAAGTGGTGAGACTTGACACTGCCCTTGGTTGGGGATAAAGGGGGTCTGGCAGCAACCATGAAACTGGGCCTAGCATCAGGGTGATGACTAGGCATGGGTTAAATTATGCCAGAGGCGTGACAAAGTGGACAAACTCAAAGATCCTGGGTACATGGATGGTGAGATACTCGAGGTTTATGGGTGATGTCAACAGGAGTAGAATATGATGGATGCCCCAACCAAGGGCATCATGGGTTGATTTTCGAGAGGAAAAAGGTCGCAAAGGCGACGACAAAAGGCTATGTAAATGCTGGAAATAAAGGCTTTGTACAATTACCAAATGAATAAAGAATAATTTGGAATGAGTTTTCAGATACATAAATGGGTGCCCCAATGCAATATGGCTTGGCCTATGAGGGAAAAAATTTCTTGGAGAACGAGTGGAGGGTGGGGGCCCCATAGGTGGGTTTCTATATAAGGTAAATTAATGGAGGGCAATCTACAAATGGGAAAAATGATTGTGGATTAAATGGATGGTGAGTGATACTACGGGGGTGCAGTCAAAATAGAACCATGATAAAGTAACCTGGGAGTCCAGTGGGTCGGCTAGAAAAATGAGGAGGAGTATGTGGATGATTCTCGACGATGCGTAAGACTATTGGGACTCCTGTCCCTAAAGGGTGAAAACAACATGAGTTTCAAAGTGCCAAGGGGGACTATGAATGGGACAACTCAACTGGGGGAGAGTGATATCGGGTGACAGTAACAAAATGCAGTGGAGGTGATAGTACTGCAAAGCTAGATATAGGGACCCTAAAGGAAAATGTCAGAGGGTGTGACTGGAGATGCAATTGAGATTCAGAGGGAAATATTACATGCCAGTGTTGAGTATATCCCTGAAGGGGTAGTGCTGATGTATGATAACCAAGTACCTGCACACATGAAAACTAAATACCCGACATGACCAATATCTGAAGATAAAGAACATATAACAATTAGTCAATAACTTGTGAATATAAGCATGTGTACCTGAGCATGGGTATGAGCAGAGAAGGGTCCCTGAGGGTAGAGGATGGGTGGTGGCCCGGGGGATATGATTGTGTAGGTGGCAGGATCCTGATCCTGTGGCGGAAGACAGATCAAATATGGACGTTCGGAGCTCTCGAAACTGAGTATGGAAGTTTGGAAAATGGGATTATATATAGGTGTAGGGTCCACATTACCACCTCATTTGTACATGCTGCCATAGTGAGTGGATGAGAGTTTTCAGAGGAGATTTGGAGATTCCAGGAGATCGATTCAGCCATTTCAAGATCAGCGAGTGTCAGGTTAGTTGTCGTTTCCTCTTGCATAGGATTTAGGTTTTCATTTTTTGGGCAGGGTTGTACGGGTGGTCGTACAGGGATATTTATGAGGGTGGACCCCACAGTGCGCGAGTGATCGAATAAATACCACACATGAGTGTGCGGCTATATCTTGGAGAACATGCACACATTGGGTGCATGCCTGCTCGAATCACATTTACACATGCATGTGCGGCTATGTTCCTGACAACAGCGCATGTGTGTGCGGTTGTGTAGCAAGTAGGCACGCCAAAAGGCACATCTTTGTGTGTAACAGGGGCGCATGTGTGCATCCATGTTTCACCTATAGTTGCACATGAGTGTGCGAATGTGGGATGAAAATTCACGCATATGTGCGTGCCTGTGGGGAAAAAAGTCACACCATTGAGGTAAAGCTGAAGGGGGTAAAAAAAATTTATCTTTTTGGAGATTTAGATGTTTTTATGGGTTATGATAGATGATCAAGTACTGTGTATGTGGATGCAGGTGACTAGTTTGACGATTCCGATGCATTTGAGAGAGAAGGATTGGCCATGCCTAAGGGAGGCAGTGAGGGATGAGGAGCCAACAATTCAGGATACTTTGGCAACTTGTGGGTTGTTGATATTTTTTGAGTGCTCTTTACTTCATGCACATGAGTATTTATTGTAGTTCTTGATTACGATGTGGAGTCTGGATAGACATTGCTTCATTGTGCGTGGTGAGGAGTTTTCCTTCACTGTGGTGGAGGATATATATTTTCTGACTGGGCTACCTTTTCGGGGAACTCCTTTGCTAGCAGAGCCTATTTTACCCGGCGATGGGTAGTTGGCTAGCTTAGCCTGGAGGTACTATTCAGGGGAGAACTTCATGTCGGTTTCCATGGTTAGCATTGGGGCCATGGATGCCCTTGTACATCGTTGCATGGCAGCAATGGTTGTAAGAGTCTATGTGTCTCTCGCAACTCAGTAGATCAGTGTGGGTCAGGTGAGAGTTGTGTAGAGGGCGTTGGCAGGTGATCATTTTTCCTGGGGCTTGATGTTGCAAGCCAAGATGGTGGGGCAGCTTGACAGGTGTCGAGCTACTGACTCAAGGGAGTTTGCCTTTGGGTCCATTTTGGTGGAGTGGTTCTTGGAGAGGGTGCCAATGTTGTGCCCTAGAGTGATTTTGGATGCACCTGGTGTGCGAGAGGTGCGATTGATGTAGTGGGAGACTATTTTGGTTATCCATGGTGGTGGGGAGGGAGGCCATTATTTTACGGTCGAGGCTGCACGGGTGTGGCGCCAAATGACACATATTATCCTCCAATATCTGTACAATGGGGTGGACTTCCGGGGAGACCTAGACATCGTGCTACCTCCCGGAGAGGTGTTCGACCGGAGAGGTATGTTGAGTTATTTATTGTTTTGAGTTGTAGATAGTATAGCATGTTTTTGTTTTATGCATAGATGGATGTTGATTATGTTACTTGTGTGATATGTGTGTAGATGTGGGGCCTCGCGTATGTGAGGTGGAGTTGATCAAAGCGTCGGCTCGCCAGGGGCCAGTGAGACCTCCATGGGGAGAGTCGCGGGTAGGTGAGAGAAAGTGACAGGATGATGTTGGGGTGAGGCTCGTTGATGATGAGAGAGCTGGTCGGAGACATCATTTTGATGATCCAGGCGCAGGGCCATCAAGTGATCTCCAGCGGGGGTTGGGGGAGATTTTGAGGATTTTCCCCGTCGATTAGAGGCGGTACTATAGGGGGTTCTCGAGGGGATATGGGTGTGTATCCAGGAAGAGGGGATCCTCGAGAAGTGTATTTGTCTTCCAGCAGAGTCACAGACCCTAATTCACAGAGTTGTTATAATAGGAGCAGTGATGACTAGTCGGTTTTCGCCAGGGCCTGAGGGACCGATACCTAGTGGGGTACCTCATGCTCAAAGAGGGCCAGGTGGTGGTGCTATCGAGGCACCATGAGTGTCTTTATATAAGTATTTTGGTATTTTTGTATTTATATAGGCCTGTGAGCCTATTTGGTGTGGTGACACTAGTTTTGTATCTATAGGGGTGAGGTGGTTCACCGACTTACAGATGTTGTATATGTACTATTTTTCTGTAAACATTGATGTCACTTTGACCGATATATATATATATATATATATATGGATATACATTTTGGGATCTTTGTGATGTTCACATGTGTTAATGTTTTTGTTGATGATGTCTAATTTACATGTTGTGATAGATTGTTGATGGTTGATGTATGTGTAATGGTATCTTGATGTGATAAATGCCAATCTAACACTAGGTTAGCCATGTTATCTACTATTTGATTGAATTATCATGGGATATGTGAGAATGTGATGGAATCAAAATGTCGAGATAAAATTATAAGTTGTAGATATTTTTGGAAGAGGAAAAGATCGTGGAAACGGTACACATTGTTGAGTTGAAGGACAATGAGTTGAGAATCAAGAAAGACGCTAAGATGACAGATACGATGGTGAATGGCCTCAGCTAGGAGGCCAAGGATAGTAGTGTATTCGTCTTGGTTGTTGGTTGCTAAGCCCACACATATGCTGCTGGATTGGAGTAGTTCATGTGAGGTAGAATAGAGGACCCAAGCGGTCGAAGCTAGATTTTGTGTCCACCGACTAGCTCCGTTAGCATAACCGATGTGGTAGGCCGATGGAGGAGGCATATGTCAATAACACAAATAGTGGATTAGACACAAGGCATGGAAAAGTAAGACTACAAATTCTACAAAAAGCGTACGAAAAGGAAAAATTGGTTGATGGGTTCATTGAGAGGGTGGCCATCGGTAGAGGTTAGCATGTAGGTGCCTTTAGTGAGGCAATGTTGGATGATGTAAGGTCCATTCCATAGTGACTCAAATTTTCCATGGCTAAGGGAATCATGAGAGATATCGTAAGCAAGGACAAGGTCGACTTCGTTGAATGATCGAAGGTTGACATGGCGATCAAAGGTGGCCTTCAATGGTTTTTTGGCTGCATCATTATGTTGTAATGAGGACTGATGGTCTTCTTCCAACGACTTTAAGTTCAACAAACACTCCTCCATTGGAGAAATGTAAGGTAATAGCTCAATAGCGAGGCATAATGTGGAGATTTATCATTCGATAGTGAGAGTGGCCTCGACCCCATGGACTAGATGAAATGGTGTGAAACCAATGATAGTTTTAATTGGCGTGCGATAATCCCATAGCGAGGAAAACAACATAAGGTGTCAATTTCTATTATGTTTGTTTACCATGCACTGCAACATAGACTTCAGGATCTTGTTGACCGCCTCTACCTGTCCATTGGACTGAGGGTAGTATGGGGAGGTGAACTTGTGGGAGAATCCTAACCTGGAGGAGAGTTCGATGAAAATCTCATTCTCAAAGTGTTTCTTGTGATTGAAGACTAACTGTAGGGGGAATCCAAAGAGGGAGATGATGTGGTTAAATAACATACACATTGCAGTATCATCGGTGTTGTTAAAGGTGGGCATGGCTTCAGCCCATTTGGTAAAGTAATCAACTACGACGATGATGTATTTGTGTCCATTTCTAGATGGAGGGTTGCAAGTCATGAAGTCTATGCCCCATTTGTAAAAGGGGTCTGCAGTAATGACTGGGTGGAGAAGAGAAGGTAGTGATCTTTCTTTGTTGGCATATAGTTCACATTTGTCACATAATTTCATGGTGTGGATGTAGTCGTGAAACAATGTGGGCCAAAAATAGCCTACTCGAATGATTTTCTGGGTAGTAGACATCCTAAGAGGTGGCCACCACATCCGTCGTTGTGGAAGTCAATCAAGACTCGATCAACTTCATCAATGGTCAAACATCGATGAAGTATGGTGTCGACTCCTCACCAATATAAGATATCGTTGAAGGGAGGTGTCGGGGGGCCTGGTGCCGAATACGTCGACGATCATTCCTAGAGAGGTGGTTTCTGAATTTATGTGTTCGAAGGTAGACGAGGATATCATTGTACCAAGGATCATACTAAGGGATGTAAAAAATATGTTCGTTGGGGAAGTCAGTATTGACGGGGGTACTTGTAGTATTGGAAGGAAATTTTGTAATGAGTTTGGCAAGTACGAGGGATTTCTTGCTCTTGGGTGTGGAAAATTTGAGGTCCTACTCATGAAGGATGACGATCCATCAGGAAAATTTTCCATGAATTTTCCGACCACTGATCAAGTAGTGCATTGGGTTCGGATCTGTGATGACTTTGGTAGTTCGAAGCAGGATGTAATGGCATAATTTCTTGACTGCGAGGACAACTGTAAGGGCAAGTTTCTCTTCATGATTGTATTTCAAGGGTGGCCCTGAAAGGTTTTTACTAAAAAAATAAATGACATGCTCCTGGTCGTCATCCCCTAATTGGATGAGAACTCCTTCTAAGGAGACGGCTGAAGCCGATAAGTAGAGGATATAGTCGCAGTTATAGTCGGGTGGACTAATCAATGGGGCATTGGAGAGGTCCTCTTTGAGATCACCAAAAGTGTTTTGGGCATGTTCGTCCCATTCGAATGGGATATCATGATGTAAGAGGCGAGGGAAACCATGTGCACGAGTGGAGTAATTAGGGACAAAGAAGCGTAGAAAGTTAGCTTTGCCTTGTAGGCTCTACAGTTGGCATAAATTCCATGGTGGGGGAATTTCTTTGATGTCTTGGACCTTGAGGGGGTCGACTATGATTCCATGTTGGGAGACGATGAACCCAAGGAGGCGTCCAACAGTGACACAAAATACACACTTGAGGGGATTCAATCGGATATTGTACTAATGACACCTGTGAAATACAATGCATAAGTCATCCAGGTGTTGAGTGTGTTTTTTGGATTGAGCAGTGAGATCGTCCAAGTAGGTGAGAATGATTTGAGCTAGATCATGAAAAATGTATGTCATGGCACGTTGGAAAGTGGCTCCCACGTTCTTGAGGCAGAAAGGCATGACGCGATATGAAAAGGTACCCCAAGGGGTAATGAATGTGGTTTTGTATTGATCGGTTGGGTGGATCGGAAATTGGTTGTAGCCAAAGAATCCATCCATGAAGGACAAAGCCTCGTGGCCAGCACAATAATCGATAATTTGGTCAATGAAGGTTGTTGGAAAATTGTCTTTGTGACAAAGAGTGATTGAAATTGTGAAAATTCGTACAAACATGGATAGTGCCCTGTTGTTTTTTTACCGGGATGAGGTTGGAGACTCATGACGTATATGCAATGGGGTATATGAAACCTACAACGCATAATTTTTCAATCTCGGATTTGATGGATGCTTCTTTGGATGGGTGTAATGGAGGTTTCTTTTGTTGGATGGGAGTAATATCAAGCCATGTGTCTATACAATGTTCGATAATAAAGGGATCGCGGTCAGGCATATCTGTGTATGATCAGGCAAAAATGTCTTGATATTCCTGGAAGAGAGCTTTGTAAGCGATGAGTTCTTTGGGGGAGTATGCGGCGCCGAGAGTGATTTCCTTTGTGATGCCAAGTTTGATGGAAATATCATTTTTGACAGTTGGGGATATGTTAGCCATATTACCTTCCTTAAAAGTGTTGGGGTCAGGGATAGGGTGATTGAACCAGTCTATATGCCCTGATGGGATAAAATATTTAGCTTTGATTGTGTATATGGAGTTTTTTCTGAGGGGCACAAAGGTATCTTGTGAGAGAAAGAGTGCTCGATGATGGAGCAGATCCCATGGACAATCAAGGGTATTTAATTCCTCGAGGATGTCTTCGTCGTAGTGAAACTGTCAAGAATATAGTGGATTCGGGGGAACAACATTGGTGACTATCACCGCATAGTTTTCTTCGGGTGTTGAAGAGGTAGGGGGGGTGATTCAAGGGGGTTGCGATGGTTCACTCAACATGAACCAAATATCAAGATTTTGTGGGTTGAAAATGGTAGTCGGGCGTAAAGTTTCCGTGGGGAAATGAAATGGAGAATTAGGTGGCTTTGGGGGAAAGTACTCATATAAATCATCTAGGAACCATGGGGGAGTAGGGCATGCCTCAGGTTTTGATGAGAATATATGAACCACATCAAGTGATGGGGTAGGGGTATTCATTGGTTCTGTTGGAGGGAGGGGTGTAGGGTTTTGAATAAGGGCCATTTGGTGATGCCTGTATTCAATGATCATAGGACATTGATATGTGAAATGATCAAGTGATTCGCATAATGAGAAAGGATGTCTCATACGTTCATTGAATGAGGTCGTGACATAGTGGATGTTAGTGACATGCGTGTGAGATGATGAAGGTGGAGGGGGTTCTTGGTGGAAGCTCTGGCAGAGCTAACTGATATGCGACTTGTCCCACGCGCTTTAGAAATGTCTAAGGGCCATAAAATTTGGGGGCTAGCTTTTGACACTGCTCAGCCTTGAGGGAAGTTTTCTTATATGGTTGCAGTCGTAGAAA
>SNQJ01S0003491.1:122311-138739 GCA_010110895.2 Picea sitchensis
CCCTGCATACGCAACTCTATGCATACGTAACTCTGTTGTTATCCCCCTTTCTTACTGACTGTCTTTTAAATCGGTTTATAAGATCATTGAATGTAGTCTGCAATCAATGTTATTTTATTAAATGTAATTCTTCCCTAATTAAATCTTGCTTAATAATATTTAATCATTTATCAGTTTAGGGGCGTTATACTTAGCTTTGAATTTGGATTTTTTGCAGGTCGTCTTGGGTCGGTTATGGTTCCTGCAAGTTAAATAAACAAAAAGAATAGCTAAAATAACCCAAATGGGGGAGGAAATTGATACCCTTCACCAGTGGAGTCGTCAATATGTTGCACCCCTTTTGTCACCTAAATGAGAAAAATAAGGATGCTTACAAGCTCAGTTGGGTTAGCTAGGCAAGACAACAGTGAAAGAAAGAGTTAGAAAGATCAAGAATAAAGAATAAACAAAGAACTAATCTAAGAACAATAAAAGAAACTAAAATAGAGTGCATAAGGACATTAAAATTGAAAATAAACAACACTCATGCCACTAATGGATATGATTTTATTAGTGGGAAAACACCAAAGAGAAAAGGGAGATATATGGGACCCTCTTGCTCCAAGGGAGGGCTCTTGGACCCCCAAATATTGAGCTATTCTTACAAGTAACAAACTAGAATGAAATGGTGAAGAGAATCCAAGGCACATTCACTCAAGAGGTGATATGAATGGATAAATGAAATGGTGCTTGTATACTCTTTATGAGAAAAGAGGATTCTCCAAGAGAATATAAGTAGCATAATAGTACAAATGAATTCCTTGGAAAAATAGTGCACCCATGGCCTCCTTTTATAGTATAGCTTTGAGGCATTATGCAACTAGTTCTTAGTGTGAACAAGGGGCCCTTTATGGCACCCTTAGGTATTTGACCATCCCCCCAGTTGGATTCAGTCGATATTTGGGTGTCAAATCGACTTGGAAGCTGAACTAGAAGTGGGTGAAAGGCTGACCAATATCATAAATGTGTCATTCTTAGGGGTGCACGGTTTTTTGCATCGAGAGTCGTGCATTGTGCGCATGTGTTCTTTCCTTTTATTTCTGGATGGTGCATGTGTGCGCTCTCCCAATGTAGTCTTAGTGCATGTTGATTGTATAACTGGTTGTGTAGTTTTGAACCTTTTGGAAATGCATTTTTTGTCCATGAGTGAACTAATGCGTGTTTTGAAGATGTTGGATTCCTGTAACCATTTGCGGATGAAATTCCGTTGATAACATCTAGTATGTATCATTAATTAGGCATTATCTCTAACACCCCTCATTAATGCCTACATTACAAAAATTCACAAATTACATAACATAAAAGGTTACAACACTTTGTCTCGCATGATCTTCATCAATGCGTACACCCACTCTGACGCCTATGGAATCCTCTCTTTCTCATTCTCATATTCGATCTTTCCTTTCAACTCATTTAAAGTATAAATGTTTCATAACATCATTCTTTCACTTGTACAATAGACAATATTGACAAAATCGTCTCACCGGGGCTTCCATGAGAAAATTTGTCAAGTAATGTAGCATCCTATGGACATACCTCCATGTGTCAGATATTTCTCTTTCGGCTATCGGTTAGTTTCTAGAAAGGTTTTCTACTTACAAAATGTCCTCAAAATTTGATCATACAAGATGACCTCATAAGAATCATTGTTCTTGAAACCGGGGTTGCCAATTTATATAAAGTAACAAGATTTTTTTTTTCCTTTACACATAAATAACACACCCACACACAATATCTGAATCCACCATCTCAGATCTCCTGCAACTTGTTAGAGTAGTCAATTCTAACATTTTTTTCTCATACACATTGAGTTGACTAGATTCAGTGTGTTTCAAACTCCAAGATCTCATGCAATATTCAATAAATTCGTGTAATTCACAATCTCTCAAACTAAAACTTTAAATCACACTTACTTATAAGTAGAAAAGAAGGTAGAACTTCTACGGATGCTTCCAACCAATTGGAATCTTTTGTTTTTCCTTCAACATGTGGTAAACCTTCAGTAGCTCAAATTCAGAAGTTTTTACCATATTTATTGCAGTAAATTAGACACTTCATTCTATTCATTTGTTCAATCGACCCTCATGATTACGCAGTTGATCATCTCAATGTCATACGTTGCTCATAAATTTTGAGTAGATTTTTTTTTTTTAACCTTTGTCAACTATGAAGTCTCCATAGGCAAGATGGTTGGAAACAATGAATATTAGCAGCAACATGCCCTACTTTCTACAATCTATGGAATCCTGTAGCCATCAACATATAAATGAAATCAATCCTTCTACATTTATGTCATTGATCAATTCAAGGGTCGACAGGTTCAGGTGAACTGCAATATGTAGCTAGTGGAAAGCAACAATTGGATATGATCACATCGGTGGATCACCCTTCTCAATCATACGTAACAACAAGGTTCCTTTGTTGTTAAGTCCTACAAACAATTGTGGAAAATTGTTGTGATGTGTTCCTGGCCTACACTCAATGGAAGATAAGAAAAAAAATATTTAAACTCTAAGCGACTAAGTAAGTTGTCCCAACCCTAGAAACTATAACTCTTCACACATTAAATGATGGCTCTCTTATAGAAGAAGACAAAAATATTCAGGCTCACACACAGATCTGCATGAATATGGATGACAATTCTTCTACTAATTGGTTCCTAATTTACAAGAAAGACACATCGTATGCAGAGAGATCTTCACCAACAATGATCTCAACATTTGTAGATAGTTGCACCTTGCATCAATCTCTTCCTCGCCATCAACGATTTTTATAATAATTATTCTCAACAAAAAATGATCATGCACTTTTCAGATCCATGATCCACCACAACATTAAAATAATACACACAATAAATTAATACGCACAGTAGAACACTATTGTAACTATTATTTCACACTATTGTAACACCCTAGAAGGCTTGATATGTGGCTTCATTCCAACTGAAGGGATATTTTTAATCAAGGTGTTAAGGGGAGATGTAATATTTCCATGGTTCTTGACAAAAGAGTTTAGTAATCGATGAGACCAAGAAAATGTCGTAATATTTTAAGATTCTTGGGACATGGTCAATCCTTCATTTCTTCAATTTTATTTGGGTCCACTCAGAAACCATAATTACTATTAATATGACCCAAATATTTTACTTTAGAAACACCAAAGGCACATTTGAATCTCTTCAAAAAGATTTGATGATTATAAAGTACTTGTAAGACCTAATCCACATGGTTCACATGGTCATGCCAAGTTTTACTATATATCAGGATTTCATCAAACAATATGAGGACAAAATAATGGAGAAAGGGTCTAAATATGTTGTTCATGAGACTCTAGAAGGTGGAAGGTTGATTGCAAAGGCCAATAGGCATCATAAAGAATAATTAATGGCCTTCATGAGTGTGAAAACTAGTTTTGGGAATATAATCCTCCTTCATTTTCTTTTATTGATAGCGAGAATATATATCAAGTTTTTGAAGAATTAAGCACCTTTGATCTCATCCAAGCCTATATTCAATGATGGGAATGGGTAAGTTATCTTTGATATTTATTTTGTTAAGAGATCAAGGGTCAATAAACATGTGCCAAGTGCCTTATTTCTTTAGTACAAGGACAATCAATAACAAATAAGGACTTGTACTATGGTGGATGACACCAATAGCTAGAAACTATTAAACTATCTTTTTTATTTCATTTTTTTAGGAAAATGGGCGTCAATAAGAGAATATATTGGTTATGAAGCTACTTGGCATGAGAATATAGAATGATCATGCACACCCCAATGTAGAAATTAAGAGCAACATATAAACATATAGCATTGAGGTTCTCATAACAAGTTGTCCAATATAGCATACCAATCTCTACAACTATATCCACAATATCTCCAAGAATATCTCCATGAATATCTCCATCCCTAACTTCACTCATTTTCATCATCTTTGATCATACGTAGACTTCTAGAATAAGTCTACTTTCATTAATAATAATTTAATCATATAATTATCACAAGTAAGAATTATTCATTCATACTCTCCCGTAATGAATACTTGTGACTCAAACCGAATATTTGAGTTGTCTTCATTTGTGTCTTTTGTATTCTGCATCACCTTTAGTCTTATACATCATCTGTGCATCATCTTCATTCTTCTTCATCTTCACTTGTTTCTTCATTTGATGTTGTCTTCTTGAGCTATATCTGAGTCAATCATCTAAACTACATCATCTTCATATAAAATATTTCTAGCTTACCCTTGACCTTCCCATGGGTTTTCTACTACTTGCCCTCAACCGATACATCATATCCTAGGTTTTCTTGTCTTACCCGTAACCATTACAAACAAAAACTAGTTTCACATTGTCATGAACCATTCATTACATCAAGTGGTTTCAGCTGACCACAAAATTACATCTGACATTACAAAGTGGTTTTTGGGATACCATGAAACAATGACTCAAATCAATGACTCAATAAATTGACAACTCCTTCTTAAACATGTACAACTGACTTTAATGACAACTGACCTTTGGGGGACCAACTAAGTCATGAAATTTATATGGGAGATATTGTCGTTCATTTGAACAATTCAACCTATAAAATCCTTTCAACATGAACATAACATTTTTCCATTCATGAACATCTATCCATCCACATTGTACTTGTATATGAGGCTTTCAAATTTATTTGTTCCAACACTTTTGATTATCATGATTTTTAAGACCACAAACATTGCATGGATATAAATTCCAACATTTTTCTTTGGCATGTGTTGTTCTTCCACACTGACTGCAACATTCTTTCTTCTACTCATGCTTTTTTACTTGGTTGGATGTTGTGGTTGTTGCACCAGGTTCATTGCTTCTACTTCTACTTGTAAATGATTCATTTGTTGTTGATGATTCAACCTTCACAAATTTGATGTCTCCATTTCTTGTGTTTCCTTCATAACCAAGGCCTTCATTTCTTGGTCTTACATATACTTGTATGGGCTTCTATATACCTTGAGAATTCTTACCTAAATATTTTCCATCATAACCCATTTTATTCAAAAGTTTTGAACCTATTCCCTTAGTATGTTTTTTAAAGAAACCTATTTCAACATCATCACTATCATCATGATCATCATCATTTTGACCATCATCATTTGGAACATTATTTGGAGTCTCCTAACAATAGAGAGATATATGTACACCAACATTATTATCACCAACCAGAAAACAAGAATCACCCGAACTATCAATCTTCTGAATCAAGTCACTAGTATCACAAACTGCATCATTCTTCTGAAGTAGATCACACATATCACACATTGCATCAATATTTACTTTTTATTGTTGTATTTGTTTTACTTAATTTATGAGTACTGACAATACATTCTCCTTTGCCCATAGTTCTTGTTGTAGTGATTCTATCAATTTGTCCTTTTGATCTCCAATTTTAAAAATATCATCCATAAATTTATCTAATGATAATTTTTCTTCTAGTGTGTGTCAATTTGATTTGTAGCAAAGCAAACAAATTCATGGTATAGTTCATTATCCAGTGTGGTGAACTCTTCAACTTTTCCAATTATTGATTGATTTTGTTTTTGTAATCTATCTATTTCTTGCAAAGCATCTTTAAGGTATTGTTGTAATAATTCAATTTCTTGATTAGTTTTTTGAAGTATTTTTCCTCTTTTTCCCATTATGAATTGTGGAATCACGCTCAATTGTAATCACACTCGCTTATTCAAGAATAAACACAAGGGTACAACCAATCATGCACCCTTATTTCAAGCAACAACAATAATATTTGGGTATAGGGTACCACTTAGCATGCACCCAAAATTAATACTTCAAACGTAAGTTTTGACTTGACTCAAACTTTACCTCCTTAAATAAATAACTTGACTTCAATAAGACCCACATTTGAACTTGACTTTGACTCAATAAATGAATTTACATTAATTCACTCTCAACAATACTATACTCTCAACCCTTATAACCTATTTTTAGAAGATTGACTTTGACTTTAAAACTTATGCATTGTATCCTTTAGCTTTGACTCTATTCATTACCAAATACAATTCCACTCTATTAACTTAAATCTCCCATCGAAAACCATCACGTTTGCATCGATGTTCTGAATCCTTCTCACACGATGTTCTGCCATGTCTCGCATGACAGGTGGATCTTCTACAAACAATTTTCTGTGAAAACACTACTAAGGAACTCCCATGGCTTCATCAACAGTTGAATCACTTTGGTTGATATCAAGCTCCACCATCATAGATTTGACGAATAGTTTGTTGTTGAAAGAACATGTAGATACAGTGATTCGACTCCCTTAACAATTGAGATCTCAAGCGATGGCCATGACGTTGCACTCACGCCTTGCAAAGCTCAACGCAAACTATCTACGTGTGCACAAAATTGAGATCTTTGATGGGTGCGATGAGAAACATTGATTGCAGACTGGAAGCGGTTCTCCTCCAATTGTAACAACATAAATGGCTCTCTGTCTCACTCTCATTAGTGATCCTCAAGGGTACTTCCCACTCGACAACCAGGCAGACAGACATYCATTCATCCCCTAAATTTRTCCTTTAAAAAAAAAWTTWTTTGATGAGATAGCCAGAATTTCTCCAGTGAAGGGAAAAGAGMATGGAAGTAAACTTCTCGGCAACGYTGATCTATAGAATTTATGGTGCAATTGTGTATAGATCGAGTGATTCCACATGCAATTTGATAAACTYTACGTGGAGGTCAATGGCTTTAGTGTACAAGTCTTGGATCGATTGACTTCCTCTCTAAACATTGAAGATAAAATAGTAATTTCGAGCGCATCAAGAAATAAACACGTACCAGTGAGAACAACAAGACAGTCTTGATCTGTACAATGAATGACACCTTTGTCTTCTGGAAGACATTCTGTTTCCAGATGTAACAACAATAAGAATTGAAAGCCTAGGAGTCCTTGATCGATCTGATCCACTCAACATTGTCTCCCTCCTATCCATCTGATTTTTCATATCTTTTTACCAACATATTTCCAATATTGTAATAAATTTACAATTCATTGGACATTTAAAATTATCTGTGCTCATGCAACAATATCAGAACTCTGAATGTACACATTGGTTGGTTGAGCTGTGAGATAATCCTTGATAGGATTTTTCACTGATACGAGGTTATCAGTATTTGCAGCTTCTTGATTCCATATCTCACTGGATTGAGTTTTGAGGCTCGCCATAGTAAGCCCTCCATCTTAAACAGAAAAGAACACTCTTTTCAGCATTCTTTGTCAAATGCGTGTCCACTTTAATCATGTTAGCACACATTTCACCGCTAAGAAATCACAAATCTTTCCTCCATAGAGTTGTTTTCATTTAATCCACGAACAAACAAACTACAGTAGTCAGGAACCAGAATGTGACAGCGGACTGGTCTTGAGCCTCTTGTGACGGCACTGGCATGTATTTACATTGTGACTCGTTAATTTGCACAGCTACTGTCAGCACCAGATATACACAGTTCCTTTCTTCTTGAAATGGTGACTTTGACAACTTTGACAGTGGTCTTCTATGGCAGCTCCCTTAATATCGTAGCTCGGCCAGTGAACATTCAGATCTCCTGCGGCAAAAATATAATCTTTTCCCACGCAGGAAGAATACAATCGATCATATACAAAGTGGAATATGAATGGCGTGAAGTCTCGAATCCTGGCTTTGATACCAAATGTAATAATTAAGAGTAACATGGCAACAAATAATAACACACAGAAATCATCATATGAATAAAAATATACACACAAATCTTACATAATCATTAATTAAAAATATACACACAAATCTCATATAATCATTAATATACAAAATGATGATATATTTCTCTTAAGCATTAAGGTTCTCATAAAAAGTTGTTCAATATAGCATAACAATCTCCACAATATCTCCAAGAATATCTTCATGAATATCTTCATCCCTAACTTCACTTATTGTCCTAACAATCTCCACAATATCTCCATGAATATCTTTATCCCTAAAAGACTATTTACATTTCAAGATGGATGGATTGAGAAAGCGACGATTGGATGATATGCAATTGGGAAACAATTCATGAATACATTTTTTTAATATTTTTTCCATACATTAAATATCTATAAAAATAGTTATGATTCCTTGGAATATGTAGCAATGCCCCTCCTACTATAAATTCATGTATAATTCTTATAAATCAATCATGATGGGACGTGATTTCATTAACTATTCATCACTCAAAACAATGTCAAAACCACCCATTTCAACAGTGAACATGTGGTTTTTAAAGAAATAGTCACCCATTTGAAGAAAGACATTTTTAGAATGACCCTCAAATTTCATCACACACTCCTTTAGAAATCATCATCTGAAAGTTATTCATAGGATGGATGTAGTGGTGTGTATCTTGGGATACTCATCAATGAATAAAGTTATCATTGTTAATCAAGATAATGAATTTATGATGTTTGATGAAGCGAATGAATTTAAGGGTTTGGTGAGTTGAAGTACTAAGCAAGGAATTAAGGGATATTTGAGGTTACACATCCATTCGAGAAGAGGGAGGAATGTCTTTAGCTAGAAGAGGAATATGTTTCTTAGGTATATAGATTCAACTTTACCCCCAAAATGTCCTCTAAATTGGCCATAAATATTTATGTTTCCTTACATTTACGCACAAGAAAATATTTCTCCTCATAATTATAACAAAAACCTTTAAGTTGGTTCTATGTCATTTAAGCATGGGTTAAATTATGGATCTTGAGAGGAGGAGATGACTTAGAGGGATCAATGGGATTGGGATGGGGAATAAAGGATGTTTTTTTTTTATTTAGGAATTCACCACCTTTTGGGCTTCCGTAGCTCTTTGAGAGGATTCCACAGAAGTATTAGGGAAAGACATTAAGACTTGGGAGTGTATATATTATTTTATACTACTAATAAATGATTTCTTGAAGAAGGTCTATAACATGCCTTCAGTGTGGAAAATAAGTTTCTCAAAAGGGGATATGAAATCTTAGACTATAACAGATTGTTTAAGTTTGGTCAAGTGACCCAAATAATGAATATTTAGTTCAACACATTCATAAATCTTTAAGAAAAATTATGTCCAACTAATATAACCCCAATGGGAGTTCTTATTCCATTGTTAACATACCAACATTTAGAATATAAATATAAGACACCCACATGAGGTTTAATTTAGTTATCGATGATTCCATGTAGGGAAAAATAATGTTACATCTGAGTGACTTATTCTGTTGGATTAGGGCCATCAATTATTTTCATGTCCACTTTAGGGAGTCAATGAAGATTTTCTTAATAGGGTCACCAAAAAATTGGTGAGAGTTAGGACTCATGGGATTGGATGATTCATCTCCGTCTTACTGGGATGACAAGTACTAGTACAAATAACCATTCAATTCATTGTAAATTTCCATGAGTTAGGATAGATAGTATAAGAGTAAGTCCAATTTAGTGATATTTTCATTGACATACAAAATTTTTTTATCGACAAAGGATTGGGGAAGTCTGGTTTATGTTGCAACTCATCACATAGAGTTTCCAATGTGGAGGATCAATTTTTGAGCCCATTATTTCTAGCAGCAATAGGGATGGGTCCACGAGAAAATGGTTACTAGAGAATGGTACAAAGATGATCAAGTTTCTTTCTAGGTCGATTGAGATAGGTTCCTAGTAATGGGGTGAGAAGATCCACCAATAAATCTTATTGGAGGGTGCTACCATGATGATCAATGTGACATAAGGATTTTGTTGAGATAGGTCCCAAATAAGGGTGTGGTGAGGACCCAAAATTCCTTATTTTTTACTCATATGTAGTTATACTCCTGCCTAAATAATATGACACCAACAAAATGCTAAAATTCCCAATATTGTAGTTTATGTAGGAATTTCGTTGACTCATAGTAGGAATTAGGGTTTATATTGATTGTGTAAAAGTTTTCAAGATATTTTTCTTAGCGCAATTTCATGGACTAGTAGCAAGGAGTATGATTTCGAGGGTCTTCAGGATAAGGGAGTACCATGTGCTATAGATATCTGATATACATGTAAGGTCCAAAAGTAGTACTCGACCCAATTTCTCGGGGCTATGACTAAGGAAGCTCGACCATGCCCTTAACCATACTACCCAATTACCTAGATACTAGACAATAATCTTTGTGAGTGTTATTTTTAGTGAACTATAGCAACAAGATTGATGATTGGATAATCTAAAGTTGGTTTTAGGAAACCTAGGGGAATTCTAATATACCCTAGGGTACATGAAAATGAGATTCCATATGAAGGTGTTTTCTGATGTGGTACTATGGTACTACCCAAAGAGGTATTGATAGGGGTGACAAGGATGTCCAACTAGGTGAAACCTCTTGTATTTCATACATGTGTTTTTCATCTACTGTATTTTTACCTACTAAATGACATATCATTTTTTATTTATAGATGTCGAAACACGTCTCTCGCCTAGAAAAGAATTTCCTAAAATATGTGCCAAGGAAAGTCCTATGATACCACTTGTGTTATTTATTAGTAAATTGAAATATGTTAAGCAAAAATAGTATATTTGACCTAGATTTACTATATAAATGACAAATTGCAATCATAATAGCCAAATAAAGAACCATAATAACAAAAATTGTTATAGCTTTATTGATGAAAGAAATGTTTTCTTCCCTCTTTGAGAAGGTAATCTTCAAGTGATCATGTCTCTTATTACAATTAACTTTACAAGCTATCTCATTATGTTTCTTCTACTTCATTATATAATATTATCTACCTAGTAAAAACATTCTAGAAAAGGAACTTTCTTGTAGGAGGAACATTCTAGTAAGCCTCCATACATTTATTTCTTTTACACTACTACATTGGTATTGTTTAATAGATATGACCTCCATACATAGTAACACATAAAAGTATGTTTAACGACTTAGTATTTTAAAGAGGTAAGGGCCTTAACAACGAGTTGAGACTACCAAGGTTTTTCCTATAGTATTATTGGGTAGGGAAAAATGATTACCCAATTTGGAACTTATCCATTCTTGACTTTCCATATCATATATCAACCTCATCACTTTTCAACACCGGTACACTACCTCATCAGGTCATGAAAAATAAGTTTTTTTTTGTCAAAGATTCATTCATATATAAATATATCTTCTTTTTTTTCAAAATAATAAGTTTTTTTTTGTCAAAGATTCATTCATATAAAATATATCTCTTTTTCAAAATATATATATATATATATATATATATATATATATATATATATATATATATGTTTTGAAAACAAATATAATTGAAAATAAAATATTATATTTAAATATTTTTAAAATATAAAAATTTATAAAATATCACGAATTTTTTTTAGTTTTTTTTTTTAATGTATGATAGTATAGGAACAATTGTCATCCTATTCATATATTTTACATTTATGATATACAAATTGATGGTTAGAATCTTCAAGTCACAATGCTATTAAACAAGGAGGCTTGAAGCCATTACAAGGACATATTCGTTAAGATATTAACATGTCACGTGTATTAATTCAACATAGGTGAAGAGGATAACAATCATTTCTTCTAACCACATCGGTGAAGAGGGTAAAAATCATTCCTCCCGACCAATCAAGCTAAATCCAATTAACATGTATAAAAAACTTAAACTCAATTAATATGTATAAAAAACTAATATAAAAACTAGATAATTTTTTTATTTAAATTTAATATTTAATATCAACAATATCAATATCAACATTAGGATAAACATTTAGAACCAAATCTGATGTGTACACAGTGACAGAAACATATATCAAGTTCATGCCATTTGAATTATACATAAATGTCTAAAATATTTAGAAGTTCATGCCATTTGAATTATACATAAATGTCTAAATTATTTAGAAGCAATATGATATGATAGAGATGAGACTTATAAATAAGTTATATAAAATCATGGTAGAGATGAGAATTACCGATAACTTATATAAGAGTGAGGTAAAATTTTGGCTGTTAAATTGAATTGTAACGATAGAGTTTCAATATTTAAAAATCTAATATCAAATTGAAAAATAAAATTCTAATAAGATATGTCTAGTATCTAATAAGATATGTGTATGTTTAGTATCTAGTTAGAAATAAATAAATTCAATTGATTGAGTTTATTGGTTTTTTAATAAAATATGTTTAGTATTTAGTTAGAAATAAATAAATTCAATTGATTGAATTTATTGATTTTTTAAAATACTTAATTTCAAAATTTCCTTATATCATTAATTATAATATATATTAGTTATAATATAAATGTTAAAAAGTGTACAAGTAACATGATAGAGTTAGTTATAGATGTTAAAATTGTAATATAAATGTTCAAAAAGTGTACAAGCAACATGATACAGCTAGTTAGAGATGTAAAATTATCGTTGGATCAATAAAATGTAAATCTTCTTCCTAATGTTAAAAAGTGTACAAGTAACATGATAGAGTTAGTTATAGATGTTAAAATTTTAATATAAATGTTCAAAAAGTGTACAAGCAACATGATACAGCTAGTTAGAGATGTTAAATTATAGTTGGATCAATAAAATGTAAATCTTCTTCTTCCTACTTTTGAGTTGGATGTTGTTCTCGATGATGATAGGTGTCAAAAAAAAAATTAAATATATAATTTTGATCCAAAAGCATTATCAATAGTATAATATGTTTCACTGTTAAAACTTACATCTTCAAAACATACATTTAACATCTTCAAAACTTACATCAGATACATCTTTAAAATTAAATATTGAATTGAAAAATAATGTAAAAGAAGATATTTGTTGGATGTTGTTCTCGATGATGATAGGTGTCAAAAAATTAAATATATAGTTTTGTTCCAAAAGCATTATCAATAGTATAATATGTTTCACTGTTAAAACTTACATCTTCAAAACATACATTTAACATCTTCAAAACTTACATCGGATAAATCTTTAAAACTTACATCAGAAAAATAATGTAGAAGAAGATATTTGTAAGTTGCGCATTTAATTTGAAAATTTATATATATTACTCCATTGTATACTAGTATGATAGATGTATGTTTTTTTTTGTTTTTTTTTTTTGAAAAAGCAGGCAAATTATATAGTTGAATTTTTAATATTGAATTGATTGAGTAAGTTGGCCATTTAATTTGAAAATTTATATAGACTAGCATAATAGCTAAATATTAGTTGTTGGTGAACACCGAAAGGTTGATAAGATGAAATGAATCCTTAAAAGAACATATTAAATTTTATTATTGATTAACAAATCAATGGTTGCCCTTCATTTATCTGTTGTTAATATTTTAATTTCTGTTAATCACTTAGTTATGAAAATAATTTTTAAATATGATTAGGTAAATGTAAAAAAGTAAACACATAAATGGATGTCTTTATAATAGCTAGGAAGTTAATGATTGAAATCACAGTCATTTATTTTGTATGACTACTAAGAATATTCCAGCCATATTTAATCTTGTCTATAGAAAACTTATTAAACACTAAACCCCTATTAAATCTGTCCATTATCAATAGGTATACTCAGTAATTACTCATTGTATACTAGTATGATAGATGGTTTTTTTTGAAAAAGCATGCAAATTACATAGTTTACTATTTCTTATTTTTGGTATTTGCTTATTTTTGGTTTATGGGAAGTAAGCTGGCCATCTTTATCTCGATTACATTAGGCATGCTTATGGCCTTAGGTCGTTGGTCAGATTCAATTATTTATTTCGGTTCACATGTTTAAGACCTTGGGTAGTCCGTCAGATTTGATCAGATTCAATTATTTATTTCCTTTTATGCTTGGTCGATGTGGTTTCCTGGAAATTATTTTAGTTATTTAGATAGATGCTGAGTGACGTCGGGTTGAATTTGTGTTCTGAATCGTAGTTGAATGTTTCAATATCTATCACCATAGCCAGTGACCCCACAAACAAACCAGCTGAATGTGTAAAGACATGTACGGCACGTTGAGTTTCAGCTTTTGATATCGTGCTTTAATTATCCTTTGAATCCTGAAGATTCATGTTGTTATAAGATTGAATTATCTACAGAAATTGTTGAATACAGAGGGATTAGAATGTGGATTTGTTTGAACGTCATTAGCATTCTCGATTTTGAACGGTTTCAATAAAATTATAAACGTACGCGTACCTTGAGATTTTCGGTACATCCCTCTCGATTAGCGGGCAGCAGACTGAATGAATGAAGCACACAATGTTAAAAGCAATCTGTTCAGAAATTGCTCTCTGCACTTGCCTACTTTACTTGCTGCAGCTCCATTTTGCTGTGGATGCAGCAGGTCCTCCAGCAGCACCACGGCCTCCCTCACCAGGGAAGCTTGACAGTTTCAACAGAACAACGGCCATATACCAGAAGCGTTTACCTGTGTATAACAACAATTTAGCCCAACAGTTTTTGATCCTACAGAACCAAGCAAGGGTTGCCGCTTATGCATTGTGGTACGCAGAGAGGAGACGCAGTGATTGTGCATCAAGGCACTCGTTCGGTCCGTATGGGGAGAACATATTCTGGGGAAGTGGCAAGAATTGGCAGCCCTATGATGTCGTTGTTGCGTGGGTTAGTGAGAAGAAGTACTACGATAACAGTAGGAATTCGTGCGTCGGAAATAAGATGTGCAGCTACTACACGCAGATCGTGCGGAAGAATACAAGAAGTCTTGTCTGTGCAAGGGTTGTTTACTACAACGGCCAGATTCTCATGACGTGCAATTACTTTCCACCCGGGAATTACATAGGACAGAAGCCGTATTAGACCGGCCTGGCCCTCCTCCTTCCTTATTGTTGAATAACAAGCAATCAGAATACTGTGTGTTCTTTCCCCCTGCGGGGCTGTATGATGCAGTTCTTTCCGAAGGTGAGAATTGTAGACAAATCAATAAGTCTAGCTTCACTACATCATGAGCTGACAAATTTAGATATTATAAATTTTGCGACAAATTTAGATATTATAAATTTTGTGACAAATAAGGAAACATAGAGAAACATCTGTGTTATAGGTTTTGGCACCTTCGTATATATATGTCCCTTTGTAATATCAAAGGGGAGCCCCTTTGGAACTAAAACCTCGAAAGAGAACACCCTTTGTTAAGTTGTCGAAGAAACCCAAGTTCAAAATAAATTGACTCGAATTGTATCGATTAAATAATTTTTCTGTTGATTATGTTTTTTAAACTAGCACAGCCACAAACTCGTGGCTGGTGAATGCTGAAAGGTGTTGGCTGATAATTGATTTTAAATTAGCACAGCTACAAATTCGTGGTAGTAAACGTCGAAAGATGTCGGCTGGTAATTGACACCACAGAAACGAATTCTTTCCCTTTGATTGTCGCTTAGATTCGGAAGAAACTTCAAACAGTTCTCAATCCTGAGTAAAGCGAACTCTTCGTCAATACACTCTTCGTCCCTGTATTGTATATATATATATATCTTTAAACCATTTTTTCCTGTCCCAAATTTCTTTAAAAACCTACTCTCCACTTAAACTGTTCAAAATTCTTCTTCATGTGAATCTATGCATGATTAAATCTCAAATCCACACATACACCCAATAATATTCGAGGACAACTCAAGCAAACCTTAATCATGGCCAAAATAGTAAAGGGATTTGAGGTGCAGCATGAGCATCTTGGAAACAATGCTAGCTCCAAATATCTTATGAACAAAGGCAAACTTCTGAGGCTCGTGAGGGGAAAAGTATGGGGAAAATGGGCACTCCTGGGCACACCTCCGTCGGAGCAGCTTGCATGCAGCACAGGGGGTTGATTTATTTAGAGGTTTCTACTTGGAAATAATGGAGATGTTAACTAGTTGATTAGCTTCAGTAATAAGCGCGTGTTGTAAGCGCCAGTTAGCTTAGTTAAGAGTCAGTTCTCTGGTTGTCTTTTGGTTTGCATGTAGCCGACTCGGGAGAGTCTTTTCCTATATAAGGATGTAATCCGTCTTCGTTTAATATCATGAAGTGAGCGTAGCCTCACCGTATTGTGTGCCTCGCATATTTTATCTTGGTATCAGAGCCGCGAGGAGAAGGTGCGGAAATTGGAGAGGTTCGCAGGTCTCTCCTCTCGTAGGGTGCGGGGGAATTCACGTGAGGTGCGGACAAGCGAGAAATTCCCGCGGGACGAATTCACGTGAGGTGCGAACAATCTAAAAATTCTCGCAGTCGGGCCACTCGGGAGGTGCGGACTTCCCGCAACCGGCACAAGCGTGAGGTGCGGACATTCCTTTTTCTACACGGGGAAAACATTGAAGAGCGTAAGGTTATATTGAAATTTGATTTGAAGAGCGTAAGGTTATATGCGTGGATGCATGCGTG
>SNQJ01S0003491.1:151032-164468 GCA_010110895.2 Picea sitchensis
CCATGATACCTGGACCAATTACCTCATGGAGCAAGAGTCTTCTTTGATACAAGACCAAGTCGATGGTGATGGATGTTGTTGTTGCTGACAAGACAAATATGATGAAAGAAGAGATGGATGGGCCCTCTAGGGCCATGCTCAGGTCAGTAATGCTCTCGGTACTCCATGTCTAGGACCTGTGGGCCTCGAGACATGATCTCCTAGTTATCCTGTGAAATCAGGGATAACAGGTCCCATTTGAATGAGATAGTTATGCACAAAGATATTTCAATGAGTTGAAAAAGGATTTAATGTCTACCCTGCTCCTTAGTCCGCCTGATTTTACTCGTGACTTCTTGTTGTACCTGGTAGCATCAATGTCAATCATAGGTATGGTTTTAGTACAAGAAGATGATGCACCTGTCAAGAACGTCATTTATTATGTAAGTAATGGTTTGGTTGACGTTGATTTTCCATACTCGCATGTTAAGTAGCTAGCTCTGGCATTTGTCCATGTTGTCCAGAGGCTCCAACATTATATTCTCCTTTGTAAAACGACTATTATTGTGGACGCTAATCATTTTCAGTATCTCTTAACTCGCCATATCATTGAAGAGATATTCGATAAATGGATTTTTATTTTTCAATATTTTGACTTAGACTTCACATTGACAAAGTCCAAAAAGTCACTTGTTTTTGTTGAATTAATGATATTCAAAGATTGTATCGAGGTGGTAAAAAAAGGTCATAAATGTCAAGTTTTTACTCAGAAGATGCACGTGATTCCTTCTTTGTTGTTCCTAATTATCATTGTCAACCCTTTTTCTAAGAGGGGCATTGATTTTATGACATTCCAATGGCCTTCAACTAGGGGGCATCATTAAATCATCACGGTCATCGACTAGTTCACCAAGTGGGCGAAATCCATGCCTACTTTTTTCAGTGATGGTGAGAATTGTTTTCTTTTTATATTCAATCAGGTCATTACTCTATTCAATGTTGTCACTTATAGAAAAAAATGATGTTGGAGCTCACATCAAAATTGGGTTTTAGGCACAAGCATTAGTATACATATTACCCGCAAGAAAATGGACAAGTCAAGACAATGAATAAATCTCTCAAAACCATTTTTCAGTGTATCGTTAATGTGAGTAAGTCTAATTGGCACATCATTATCTATGTATCCTTATGGGCATACTGAAATGCAGTTAACACTACTACTTTATTTTCATCCTTGCAACTCGTTCATGGATTGGAGGCAGTCTTACCAATTGAATGTAAGATACCTTCACTTAATATCATCGTAGATATTCTTCCTAAATATTCTAAGTGAGAAGCACACCTTGTTCATTTGGAGCATCCTGGAAAGCACCATCATGATTCTTCCACCACAAATGAGACACATAAGAAATAAGTTAATATCCAGTATGACAAGTCTATGCACCCCAAGGTGTTATGTGAAGGTGACCTTGTGTTGGTTTATGATAAGGAAAAATCCACCTTGGTGACAGGCAGGTTAAATACATTGTGGTAGGGCCCATACATTGTGATACATGCCCTGTGGAAAGGAGCCTACGAGTTGGAGGATTTTGAAGGGAATGCACTTTCAGAGCCCATAAATGGGCTCTATCTTAAGAATTATTACTCTTAATAATTTACTCCTAGGGGTTCCTCTTGTAATTAATGTAGATTGATGTATTTAGTAGTTGGGTAGATCTATTTTTGCGTTAGTAGTTTTTATGGTGCTTCCGCTTGGTTGGTAAATGTCACAGGATTCTTCAATATTTGTAGGGTTCACTAATGAGACTAGCCGTTACACTCAAAACCTTGCTTCCTTTGCTTGGGTGATTTATTCTCCCATGGGCCAATTGAGTGCTTCCGGAGGTGATTGTATTATCCCATCCACTAATAATGTGGATGAATATAAAAGTGTTGTTGAACTACTTTGTGATGCCATTATGCATAGAATTCAATCCTTAGAAGTTTGTTTGGATGCTCAGTTGGTAGTGTCCCAACTAAACGTCCAATTTTGTGTTCATGACCCTATGTTAGGTCGTCGTTTCCTTTGGGTACATTTGTTGGAGTGTTATTTTTATTACATTACTTATGTTCCTATTCCAACAGATTCCAATTCATTACGTGACACATTTGCTAACTACGTGTTAGATTGGCACTTAAATCATTCACATTAATCAGAAGCATAAGAAATTATACATATATATAATACAATCATAGGTACATTTTTAGTAAGGAAAAAAGGTTAATTTCTATATGTATGATCATCAATGCTATTTAAGAACAAAAAGTGGTTCATGTTACAAAAAAATATGTTTAGCCTCAATTGTCCTTCTCTAAGGACTGATAATACATAAATATACATGATATGATCATCATGGTCCTGAGGTCCCTTCCCATCCTTGAAAATGTATCTATTGGAGAACTAAGGTAGAACCCGGGTCAACCCATACATCTATGCACAATGCTACCTTTTGGTTCACCAGGAGGGTTGATGGTTTCTAGGGTTTTGTTGGAGAACCAAGGTAGAACTCGGGTCATCCCTTATATCCAAAAGTATCTCATAACACACCATGACATTAGATAGATTCCAAAATACCCACACCCATGCCCATGGAACCCCAACCACATGTCGTTGCAATTTCTCTGGTAAATATTCATTTTGTATCAGTGGCACTGGGTGTACCAATCTATACAGGTTCCTTTAGACATTATCCAATACTCTATATGCATCTCTCCATGGTTGGTGATCACAACCACATCGTCCATGCCAAGGAAACTCCTCGGGTCATATATGTCCCACATCTACACAATAAATCACATTATTATCTTGATCCACAACAAAAATATTTTCTTCTTTAAATTTCAAAATATAAAATCGAATAGTTAAAAAAGATTTTATATCGATATCTCCATAGAAACTACTAGGAGGAATGGGCATCTTCTGTTCATTGGATAATCTATCCATGCATAAGGATAATCCTTTATTACAACCACTTGTTGTGACCACCAAGAAAAAAATGAGTCATCTTAAGGATCACCTAGTTGTCCTCCTCCCTGCCTCAGAAGCACCTCAGTCCACTTCTCCATCGTATCATCTCTGATATAATGCAGATGTATGCCTACTTTGGGACTCAACATAGGTACTCTCTTGAATAAAAATGTGCACAAGAGTCTTCCAAAGCCAAATTTCTTCATCTTTCCCTATTTGTATCTTCTCAATCGAGCCTTCATGCACATCATGAATGAAGTACTCAATCATATATAACAGGTCTCAAACACTCAACTGCATAGAACATCATCATTCTGGAAGCTTGATGTAATGATGTATATCCTTCAATCCGAGAAATCGTCAAGACTATGATTTTAAGGGTGAGGCACTCTAATTGTTTTAATGGGAGTTGGCTCCCAACCTTCTCTATCTTGGTTCAGTAATAAATCACAATGTATTCATTGATCGTAAGAACAATGGACCCCTTGCCTTTCAAATTGAATATGTCATGTTGGTGGGATAATCTAGTAATAAAGTATATATCCTTAGTCTCAATCTTCAATTATTTCTTGTTTATCATGAAAGCATTAGCTTCAAGCTACCAATAATTTATCAATGCTTCAAGCAATCTTTGTTGTTCCCTAATCTTGTTACAATGGAAAAAAATGTAAAATACCATCCTCAGAGGGATTCTTGAACCTCTTATTCATCCATGACCTCATTATAAACAACCACGTGCTCCCTCTCCCTCCATTCAACCACCGTACTGTAAATGTTTTTTCAAAATTCTGAGTTAAATTTTTATTTTCGATGGTTGATAGAGATATACGTGGTTTCCTTTTAGGATAGTCACGTACATACGTGACTGTCACTAAAAGGGACCATTTACATCAATTGATGTATGATACCCTCATAAATTAAATTCACATACATGGTCGTCTACCCTAAAAAACATATTAAAATCTCAAAGAATGACTAAAATGAAAAAACTTTTGGATGAAAATGGAGAGGAAGGAATTGTAGATTTTACCCTTGTACAATATTTGACTGAAAATAATTTTTCAATAAAAGAATAAAAAATATACAATGGAAAATACACATTACACATATATTTTTCGCTTGGAAATCCAAATTGGGAAAACCAACATATTGTCTATTCATTCATTGTGATACATTGTTTACAATACAATATACATATAGAATCCAATGACATCCAAAACCATAACCCAATGACCTGGATTAGTCAACAAACCTAATTCCTTAACTAGAAATATAAAACCATCGGCAAACACCATGTGCCGAAAAACTGCCCAATAATGGACATGAAAATCGAGGTGACATGAAAAACGAGGCAAAAATGTGACATGTTTCGTGAGGAAAAAAAACATCGTCTCTTACTTGGTCCAAGTTGTTTCCAATTTCGAGCTATGTGCACTATGTACTAACCCTTCAAATGTTTAAAGGTAAAAATGGATCCAAGTTCTCTCCAAGCGGCAAAAAGACAAATGATATGGTAAAAATGAGTTTTTAACCCATTTTAACCCATTTTTACACTTTTTACATAGTTTTTACCCCCTTTTGACCTTTTTATGCCATTTAGACTAATGAAAATGCTTTCGAGATGTTTTATTATGAAGTTTCCCTTGAGATGTGTCTCTTTCTCATAGGTTTTCTTACATCTGGTGATGCTTTTTTTACTTCTTCGTCAGGGATTGTGCTCCTTACTAGCATATAGGGTAGGTTTCATTCTTCCTGCATAATGCATTTATCTACACCGATCACATATTTTCCATAGAGTCAAATCCATTTGTTGCGGCATTATACCTTCACGCTAATCTAAAGGTGTCATTTATGGATGGTAGATCTTACCTCTTCATGGGTGTCCTAGTTAGTAACCAGCTAGCCATTTTGACACCCATGCTGCATTTTTTTCTGTAGGCTCATAAGCCCTGTTTAGTCCTACTATGACTTTGCGTTGAAGCTTCATATCTTATCCTCATCTATTTCTGGCGAGTTACCCATGGGGCTTCTAAATATTTTTTTTGTTGAGTTGTAATTGCATTTCCTATTGAACGCTTGTATTTTTTGTGCCTAATGTGAGCTTCAAATTGCTATTATATAACCACTTGTATATGCATTCTCGAAAAGTCACCATCCTTGAAATATTACCCTTTGTGACTTGACACATTTTATCCCTGGAAAAAAATTCCACTGAGCATCCATATCCTGCACTTGTTTCCCTGCATTGAGCATAGGTATGTTCCTTGCACATGGAACTAGTTTTCTCACCCACAACGCTTGTTTCCTCCATTATACTATAACATTCTTTTATTCTTTTTCAAAAAAAAAACCAAAGGATGGGAATGAGTCTCATTTTTTATATGGCAACTACTTGTTTCTCCCTTTAACAAAACACAATTTTGTGAGTCTTTACTTCATTATTGGATTAGTATGTCTTTAGCAGGCCTTTTCTCTCATTTTTTAGCATAATCTCCTTTTGTCGGTTATTCTTCCAGTCATATGGACTGTTTTTTTATTCCTCTTGTGTCACAAATATATATGAATTATAGTCAATTCTTCCAAAGTCACATTTTTTGTCATGTTTATTTTCAAGTGAAGTCAACCTGTGTCGGCCACTCTATAGAATCCTTGAATTTCAAATTCAACCTTCCCTTTTGTCAAGTATATCTTAGTTTAACAAGCATATTTGTATCTTACTCATGCTAGTATAGAAGTTTCCCATTAACATCTTGTTGGTGCATCTTCTCTTATCAACTATGACACGTTTCTCTAAGAGTATGATCTAGAGTTTCACCCTGGGCCTATTTATTTCAATGATAGGTGACCTTGCACTCAGTGGATGAAAAACCATCATTGGTCACTAAATGAGTGGTTTCCCTTGTGTTTGACGTCAACATACATTATAACACATAGGGATTTGTGTTGTACCTTGGTTTCCATTTCACACCATTAGTGCATTCCTCTTATTTTTCACTAGTCTTCATCATTGGCTACTATTCAGAGAGCTTTCATCATGTGTTATTCCATGTAGTACATGTCGGATAGTACTTCATTTTACTCAATATTTATTTTTGAGTTATTCCAAATATTTTGCCTTCTACCACTCCTCGTGTTGGATGATGGAGGATGCCTTAATTCCTTCCTTCCATCGGATCTCTTCCTATCAACTTCAACACATCTTTCTATGGGACAAGGATCTAGATTCATTTTAGTACCTTGGGGATTACACTCATCAGTGGTAGATTCCCTCACTATTAAAAGTGGAAATACATCAATGTCCCATGATTGGTAGATTCTATCAAGTGATCGACATGAGCTCCTTCATTCACACATGTTAGATTGTACTCAGTATATTGACGCCCATTATCATTATCAGTGGGTTTTCTCATGTTTATTAACGATATACATCAGCAACCAACAACCAAATGGTGTCTCACTGTGTTCGACTTCAACACATCTATTTTCATAGTGTAGAATCATACCACATTGGGTTATTTTGAAGACCTCAGCTGAAGTAAGAGCATCATCTCTTTTGTTCTCCTACCCAACTTTTATTGATGGTATCTCCCTCTTCGACATTGCTACCTCCCTCTTCAACATCGATAATTATAGAGGATTAGTTTGTTCACTTCATTGGCTTCAAATATCTTCTATTTGGCTTTGAAACATAGCTCCATTGTGTATACCTTTATGGCTATGATCTACATTTGCATGGATCCACTGTGTATTTTTCTCATGGCCATGCTTGCTACTTTTATCTAGTACATGGATCCAATTTGTGCATTTTTCTTGGCCATGGACATCAGTTATTTTTTCATTACTCGTGGATCTGCAGTGCACTTGGTTTGGCGGCCATGCTTACATCCCTCATGACCATGGGAAGACCCAACTTGGGAAGATATTATCTTGTTTCTATTCTCAGTATTCTTCTAGAATTGGTATTAAACTACTCCTACCAAGTCCCCTCCTCAATCCCATGACTATTTTGTAATGTATTTTGGCCATCATTTACTCTTCTGACCTCACATATGAGGGGCCATATGTTATAGCATCATTTGACACCACATATTCTTATGATGACTTATCGGCCTCAGTTACATCCCTTTCCATCCTTCCAGGACCAAAATCACCTTTTCTTCCCAAAAAATACTTAAAAAAACCCATCTTTCTTCATGTACACAACTCTCATTAAGTAAATTCTCATACATACGCCCCTTGCTAGTTTTCATCCCACGTACATGTTAATTTGGATCAAAAAAATAATAAATCTCGACATTTCGGGTGGAGTTGATGAGTTGCTTGGGTTCTTGACCTCGTGTAGCCCATACATAACTGCTCCAACTATAAAAAAGGTGTATAATTTAGAGCCTTGGGGTGGAGGAAAAAAAAAACAAAGAAATGCATTAACATGATAGCATTTTAATTATAGTCATGCAAGTCGTCTTTTCCCCTTGCATATGAGATTGTCCTTCCCATATGAAAACCCTTTTTTTTCAGAAGTAGTGTTCTCCCTATCTTATCGGGAAGAAACTCTTTGTCTTCCTTGGACCTATTTGAACACAAAGTATTGGGGGTCTTGTTTATCATATCTAGCTTTGGGTGGAGGAACTTGGAGCGCAATTTTGAGACTCTACCACTAAGGTTATAGGTTGCAACCAACTTTATGTTGTTTATAATAAAAGATATGTCATTCTCATTCATTTCATTTATTGATTAATGTTTTTAATAAATTATTTATATCTTTATTTGAATCTATTATGTAAATTTGAATTATCATGTTTAGTTAGTTATCAGATAACTACCTATTTGCAGTTGCCTATCTCTTTGTTTGCATGAGGTTTTAGAGGATCGTTGTAAATTTTTTATGGAGTGTGAGTCTTCGAGTGGGATTGACATGAAACGTCAGAATCCAAGTTTGTTCTCTTCTCTTTCCTTTTAAAGTTAGTTATTGTAAAGTATTTACTTTTAATTGACTGCTTGATTTAAGTCTAAGAGTAGTATTTTAGGGTATCAACTTGTTGTGGCCCTGATCCATAGCCATTGACTTTGTTTTCCATAACAATGTGTTATGTGCTTGTTTTTATCTTTCTCTATTCATTCACTCATTGGTTTGCAAACCCAATCCCCAACAAATGGTATCAAGGTGGAGGTAGAGTGTTGGTTTGTGAGAGTCAAGGTACAATGTTGGTCTATGAGAGCCGATATTGACTTGTTCTCACATGTAGAGGGAGAAGGAGACCGCTCATAGCCTTATCTTTTTCAGGGTTATGACCGTTCAATTTTCTTTCTATTGGTGGAATGCAGACTGATTGCAACAAGACTTTGCAGTTATGTTTGTGAGGAGGAGCCCAAAATGGTTAGATCCAGATCCAAGGGTGGACGAAATTAAAGGACATAGGTCACTCAGATGAAGGTTGGAATCGATGAGCAGATGAGAGAATTCTAGTGCAAGAGGAAGGTTAGCTGCCATGTGTGTATGAAGGAGGGAGACTCTCCCCTGCAACCTGATCGATCTAGGCATCGATGGGAAGGTGAGAGGATTTTGGTGCAAGGGTAAGGTCATATTTCATGTTCACACAAAGGAGTGGGATTCAGTCTAGCCACCTAATTAATCCAGGATGAAGGTACGACAAGCGTGCATTACTTCTCGCTAGAAGGGGTGGACATGGTAAATATAGAGAGTATGGTGTTGGTCTTGGTCGACCATAGCACTATCAAGGAGGTTGTAATGTGGGGCAAGATTTTTTTTTTGCATCTTAGGAGGAGCTCTCCGAGTAGTATAAGTTGTTGACGGTGTTGGAGGGGTAGGTGAAAACCACATGCATGTCCAGCATGGTGATTTGTCGATTCAATATTTCAATTGAATTTTTCTCACAAGGGTCCATTCTCCACTCCTTGATATGGTGAGGAGTGGCAAGGAGTAGTAGAACTCATTGTAGTGGTATTGGGATGTGGTTTTGTGGAGACCATATCAAAGGAAGGTAGCATTTGATGGAGGTCGAGGTAGACCAACCAAAGTACATGGTTGAGCATGATTTCTTGTTGTTTGTTGTATGGAAAGACAAAGGGAGGTAGATGTGTAGGAATTCATTGACATGGTTGTTGGAAATGGAGGTTAAATAAATAGAAAGGAGAAGGTTTTTGAATGCAAGGCTCAAGGTGGAGTTTTATATGTAAATGGGAATATGGTTGTAAGACCTGGTTAGACATGCGTACCCCAATTTTGAAATGTCAACGGTAAAGTCTAGAAGACCTAGGTGATAGGGGGGAGCATGTTGTATTCCTATATACCCTGACTTTTAAGTGTGGTCATTTTTGGTCATTGGAAAAGGGGGGGTAATATAGGTCAAGATTTTTTGTCTCGGGCACATTATTTTTTGTATCTCATGATTTTTAGAGTTCATGTAGTGCATGTAATGAAGCATCGAAATTAGCATGGAGGTGAGAGGTGAAGACTTACTCAGATAGCTTGGCCAGATTCAGTCAAGGAAGTGCACATTTGTTGGTTATGGTGATGCAGTAAAGGGATGTATATTGTGGGATCCTACTTCCAACAAATCGTCATTAAAATATATGTATAAATGGAACAATTAGGAGTTGTTCATGATCAAAAACAAAGATTTGTTTCCTAACTTAGAGAATCATTGTATGGCCTAAGGTAACCATGCAATGGTACAAGATTGTGTGATTCATTTATGGTTAGCCAAAGTTCTTAAGAAGTGAGTATGATCATTATGTTTATGGAATATTCATTATCTTTTTCTTTTCTTGATGATATGTTTGTTGCAATTGAAGCAGGGTTTAGGTCAACAAGTTAAAGGCTTAGTTGGTGAGGATGTTTCATAGGAAGAATGTAGGAGTAAAAAAACAAGTCCAAGGCATAGAAGTACACAAAGATGGAAAAATGCTAAGTTGTGGTTGTCACTGATGAGGTTTAGTGTGAACTTTATGGAACCGATAAATATCCCTCTAGCTTTCCATTGTAATATTTCTTCAAGCTTATGTCTTAATATTAAGGAATAAAATGATTATATGTCTCATGTACAATGTACTAGGAAGGTTAATGACTGTGATCGAATGCTCAAATATTTCAGATGCAGTTGGTGTTGTTAGTGGACACATGGAAAAACTAGGTATTGAACATGGAAATGGGCGCTTGAGTAACTGAGAAGCACGAGTATCACCTATACTGGTTGCAACAATTTATTTTGTGGTTATGTTGATTCTGTGGAGCTAGAGTGAACCACAATCGAACAAACTATGTAGAGATGTCCATGCAACTAGTATTGTTAGAAAAGTTATGGTGGTGTTTGGTTTCTATTGATTTACAGAAAGGTGATGTTTTATTCGTTGAGAAAGGTATTATAAAATTGTTGTCAAAATCACGATTGTTGAACATGAAAATAATGACTTATTGATTGCAATTCTACTATGGTTTCCCAAACTATTGACATTTCATATCCCTCTAAACACTTGTAAAATATTTGCTTAAATATTAAATCCCTTAAAGTACTTTGATAAGAATTATAATCCATTTTCTTCATTAATTGAGCCATAGTAGGATACCATTTCCCATCTCTATTATTGCTTGTGTGATGTGCAGGCCCGATTCCCAACCTAAAGTACCACTCTATATGAAAGAAATTGGCAACTCACGATATATGAAAGCTCACCTATCGAGCGATTAATTTTGGATGGGGAACAACATCCCAACCATCATCTCAATCTAGGTATTAGTTTGTTGTCTAATTCGGTCCCGCTACAAACATAGCTTTGAGCGTACATATAATCGTGGATTCAAATTTAAATTTTGGCACTGGAGCCATAGGATTGCAAGAAAATTATGTTAGTTAATACAAATATAAACAAGGACATATGGGTAGTTTAATAAGCATCGCCGTAATGTTGACTGAAATATAACCAATCTTTTCACAAATTATTCACGATGTTCGTTAATACGAACGGACTTTGAAAAGTAATATGATGATCGTTATATATATATATATATATATATATATATATATATCATAGTAGCATGGGAATTGCTTTAAGTATTTTTAACATCTTTGAACTTGTTTCGGAGGTTCTTAATTGGTTGGGAACTATACTGAAAGTGGGAACTGTTTTCCAAAACTCTTGACTTATATTAAGTGAGAACTTTTTTCCAAAACTTTTGACCTAGTTTGAGAACTAGTTTCCTAAATAAAGAGGTTTCTATTAAAATTCTATTAAATTAAAACGTAAATATTTTTATTTCATTATTACAAATACATAATTTATTATTTCATTATATTTATTTAAAATATCACTATAAAGTAAAGACTAAACTACACTAAATATTATTAAGCAAGAAAATTTGATACTACTCACTTTATAGTTGTGGATATGAATTTTTTTTAATGCATGTGTGTTTTTTTTCAAGCCGAGACTAAACATGAAAATAGAATAAATCAATATCCTATCCATGGAAAGCATTTCCTTTTCCTAGATTAAAGTCGTCTTCGATTGACCTTCAATTTTATCATTATCTTGATACATTGTAATCTAAAATATTTTTTATTTTTTTAATATATAGTCTATTTTTTTGTAGGTAAGATTGTATAAAAAACCTGCCAAGATAAAAGATTGCAGTATCATCACTTTGTTCCAGGCTGTAAACATGGAGCTACCCCGAGAGAAAACTACCTCAGTCAACCGAACAGTTTTTTAGTTCAAGTCTTAAATTGTCAGTCATAACAAGCCTTAATAACAAAATATGACAGCTTAATCTTTCTACTGACATATAACAGAAAATTGAAGCCCTTTAAGGCTGACCAGCTTGATAGTAATTCATACAAACAGTAAATGACACAGATTATCACTATAACGTCTATGAGGCAAAACAATAGTTATATGACCCTCTAGCCGATCAAAATAAAATAGACACATGTGCATGTCAAGTTGTAGGGCTATAGTGTGGCCACACATCCATGGTGGTGTCGCCGAGCGTTGGATCCCCAAGAGGAGCTAGGTCCTCCTCGACTGGTGTCGCGTCCTCCTCCTTGATTGGTGTTGCGTCCTCCCCCTTGACTGGTGCAACTTCCTCCAAAGACCCAAGTGGTGGAGTTGCTGCCAAGACTAGTGTCTCAGCCTCTTTTGTGTGTGCTTCTCCACCTGAGGTGTGGTAGGCATCTTGCATTGCTGAAAGCAATTGCAGGAATTGCGTTGATTTTTCGTCCAGAATCTCCATGCGAAATCGTAGATCATCCAAATCTCATCGTAACTCAAAAACCAGGCCTTGTGGCAATGCAAGGCCTTCTTTCAATTCAAATTCAAAGTCGGTGCAAGAGCCTGTGTGGGAGTGAGGCCGCTTTTATGTACCTTGGCTTACTTCATGATGATCACCCTGAGAGTGAGCGCGGTGTACTAGGGCATGGGGAGACTGGGGAAGCGAGTGGGTCGACGAATATGGTGGAGCCACTCGTACTGACTACGAGGTAGAGGCCAAATATCCGAGGGGGCCTGTGTTAAATCCTAGAGAAGTCCCCAAGAAATCAAACCACTCCAACCTACAAACAAAAGGTGACGAGAGGGGCAGGAGGCTATTGGGACTATGGCTTGACTACGCGAGGGAGTAGGACGAGGAAGGTAACGAGAAGGAGTTGTGGGAAGGTGTGGGCGGGGAACAGAGGGCTAGATGCAGTTGGTTGGGATGCCATGTCGAGCCTCGTTTAGACTTCCCCCTCTATATTGACATCTATGAGACACAATGAGGGTGGAAATACACAAGAGAGAACGATAACAGGTGTAGGAGTAGTTAAGCGGAAGGTCAAGCTCTCACGGATTCGACCATAGGAGAATGAGGCGTTGAGTGCACCTGGTGCAATTCATAGTATCTTAGTTGTTGGTTCCATCCATTAAACCAACGCATGCGCATAGTAAATACATAGCCATGACACTGGTCCATTGAAGGGATGGATAGCGAGAGCAGTGCACACTGATATTAATGGCACCATGTCTCATGCAGTGTGGTTTTAAGAGCATTAAGGTGGCGAGAGGGGTAGGCACGCATCCGTCACGTGGCTTACGCCACATTGTTTCTCTCCCTTCTGCTCATCTTGACAAGTGTCTCCCACTATCACCCCAGCCCGAGATTCTTTTAATATATATTATTGCCACTCCTTACTTTAGGTTTCCTATAAATTTGCAAAAAACTTCGAAAACTCATGCAACATGAATATATATATAATTTTAGATCCATTTTAATCTTGAATTTATTAAGTAACAAGACTGTATATAAACTAGTTTTAGACCTATCTTAGCATTAAATGTATTAAGTAATAAGAAATTGAATGTATTAAGTAAGAAGAGGTATCAAATCTTTTGAGGTACAATGTTTTTCATTCTAAAACAAATTTACATTTTTAGAAATTGGAAAATTTGGGTATAT
>SNQJ01S0003492.1:0-21798 GCA_010110895.2 Picea sitchensis
GGAACCACCATTGGCAATCATGATTTGGAAATTATTGACGGCATGGATGTAGCAATGAGTTTCTTGGGCAATGCGGCGATGAATAAAATTATGGGTGCTACCACTATCAACTAGAATGATGACCTTCTGATGCTTGATGTAACGGATTAGCTTGAGGGTTTGGGGAGCGGAGAAGCCAGTGAGAGCATTGAGAGAAATGACTAGTTCTACTTCGGGAGGGTCTGAGGGAGGGGTTTTGTCAGTGGATTCAGGTGACTCAGACACAGAGGGAGTTTCTTCATCTTCTTCCGAAATATCTTCGGAGATGGCCATAAAAAGATTTTGTTCTTTACACTTGTGGCCCGGGAAATATTTTTCATCACAATTATAACAAAGGCCTTTGAGTTGGCATTCAGCCATTTCAGCCCTAGTCAATTTTTGGATCTTTAGTGGAGCAGAGGGAGTAGTGGGATTTACTGGTTTAGGGCGAGGGATAAAGGAGGGTTTGTGGTTTTGAGAAGATACAACCTGTTGTGCTTCTTTATCTCTTTTGGTGGCCTCCACCCAACTCTCAGGCCAATCCATGAGGACATGGGCCTGAATTTCATCCTTGAGGCCACTGATAAAACACTCTCATAAAAAGGCATCAGACATGCCCTCTGTTCTAAAAGCCAGGCGCTCAAAGGCAGCTATAAAGTTTTCCACTGTTCCTAATTGTTTCAGCTTTGTCAAACAGCCCAAATGGTTGGTGTCAATGTCAAAGCGTTCATAAAGCTCTGCCACAAAGTGTGTCCAAGCAATATACCCTTGACGAGAAGTTTTTCTCCATTGCCACCATTGCCAATGTTCTTGATCTAGATGGAGAACACCATACCGAAGTTTGGCCAATTCATCTGTAATGTCGTATAAAGAGAAGCAATGTTCCATTTGGGTTACCCAACCAGTGGGGTCTGAGCCATCAAATTTGGTCACATCCACCCACGGAAGGCGTAGGTCACGTTGAAAGTGATGGTTGTGCAAGGTATGGGAATGAGAGGAATGGTCACCTTCAGTATGTAGAGGTGAGGAAGAGGAAGGGTTATCTGTAGGGATATGTAATTTGGTGCAGAGTGCCTAAAAGACTAATTCAAGTTGGGTGGTGAGGTCTTGTTTGATTTCCCCCATTGAGGAATTCATGGTTGTATTGATGGCGGCAACATTGGCACTGAGTTGTTTCACTTCTTGTTGGGTCTCAATGAGACCAGATTTCAAGGTGTTGAAGCGAGCTTCCAAGTCTTGGATATGAGTATGGGCCATGAGGATGAGGAAGCTGAAAAGGGGTGGGCGGGGTAAAAAAATTTGGTCGAAAAAATGATATGGATGAATGTGATAAGGGTGAAGAGATGAATCCAATGGAATAGGTCTCAAATAATGGTGAAAAAAATTCCAGACTTTTTTTTTTTTTTTACAGAGTTATACTCCGGTCTAAAGAATATTGCAGAGAGGAAATGCCCAAATTCTTAACCAGAAAGAAATGTGTATTTACTTGGCAACCTGAACACAGTTGTGTGGCAATAGATATTGTCTGTTTTAATTTTTTTATGTTTCTGTCCCCAAGGCTTAGGTATTCAAGGTTTCTACAGATAAGGGTTTTCCCTGTGCTATAGCTCTCTGATATACATGCGGGATCCAACAGTAGTACTCAACCCAATATCTCATGGCACTAACTAAGGAGGATAGACCGTACCCTTATCCGTACTACCTTACTACCTAGGTACTAGAGAGTATCTTCCCGAGTGTTGTTCTCGGTGAAACTATAGCAGTCAGGCGATCAATCAGTTTATCTAAAGAGGGCTTTAGGTAATCTAGGTCAATCCATACACAAATTATGTCTAATGCGCTACCACTCGAAGGGGTACCAACAGGGGTTACAAGGGTGGACAACAAATGTGTGCTTAAGTACCACTTGTATTTCTTGCGTGTATGAATCCCTCAACTATGGGTTTATGCACGTAACGACAGATCTTTGTGGCTTAAAGACGTCGGAATACGTCTCTACCCTGGAAAAAAAAATTGACCCACACCTTTTGCCGAGGAAAGTGCTCTTATAACACTTGTAATATACCAGATATAAAATGTATGCAGAACAAAAATAAAATGGCAGAAATGGCAGAATAACAGCAATACAACCAGAACATTCACCACAATAGCACTGAAATGATAAGAGAATAATAACAGAAATAGCAATTTGAATCTGAAATCAATGTTCACGGACCTCTTCGAGGGGGCAACCTCCATTTGAGCAGATCTCTATTAAAATAATATCCAAGCTAGGGTTCTCATACCCTCGACTCCTATTTATACTAAAAAGAAGCATCTAGAGGAAGATCCTTCTAGAAGCGGAAGCTTTTATTAGGTCTTATTCCATCTGCCTTATTTTATTTTATTGAAAGGCCTTATTAATATTGACCTTTATTACATCTGAATATATTGTTCTACCTATATGCAGGTTAGGAACCTAACATAGTATGAGTTGAAGTAGTGATTGTTATCAGCGTGTTAAATTGGCAAGCCAGAATCTTTGCGAGATAAGGATGGGTCATTGTGTTGATTGTCCACTATGCATGAGAAATGGTTATCCTGCATGTTAACAGTAACAAGCATGGGTACTGTGACAATATAACCTCATTGCAATTTGATTATTAATGGATTAAAGGATAGAATCAAACACGACTTGGAGTTGTGTTTGATGATTGAAATAATGTGTGTACAGTGGTTTATTTTGATGTTGAACAAATGACTAGTTATGCATTTGGAAATCATCTTAAAATATCAAATGAATAAATGAAAGGAACAGGGCTCCCTTAAAGAGTGTTGTGGAATGCATACTTTCTTGTTGATGGCACTATCTTAAGTATTTGATTTCAAACAGTGAGCAAGTTAATGCACAGAATTGTTTGAACTTTACACAGTAATTGTTTTTGGTCTCACTGGTCATTCGGTTGAGGTGTTTCCTTCTTACATAATGGTTTATGGATCACTTGATTAATTTTATGAACAGTAATTTCTCTCCTTCCCTACCATTATTTCTCTTTTCGCTAATTACAACCGCATCGCCTTCCCACATTAATGTTTCACTCCCTCTTCTAAAATTGATTACAGTCAAGAAGAATTTTGTATTGAAGCAGTTGGAAGTTACATTGTATTGGTTGGATTACAGTGAATGTTTTCTTTCGCTTGCCCAACAAAGTGAACATTGTCTTATCTGCCCAACAAAGTCCTCTAAGGAGAAATTTATCTGATTCACCCAGTTCGTGTTTCTTTCCCTCATTTATTATCCACAAGATGGCATCTAGTGGTGGCTCTGGTGGCACTGGGAGTGCTCCATCTTCTTAATATTCATCGTCATCAGTGATTGGTAGCTTATATAGCCACCATATCCTTGTACAATCTACCACAAACCCCACCAAATTCATTAAAAAGTATGAGCTTTTTCAGTTCAAAGAAGACGCCACAACCACACCGTGGCATGTGTCCTCTCCTCTTAACCTAGCACCTGCTACTCATCCACTTCCTAAATTTAAAGAGCATATTCTAGGTTTTCAGGAAATAACACTGTCACTACAAACAAATTCCTTCTATCATTTTCTAATGCTTGTTATAACATAGGGGCTAATGACAATGATACTTGCATGCGCTTATTCATAAATTCCTTGGAAGGAAAGGCTGCGGCTAACATATTTGACCTTCCTCCTAAGATTTTGTCTACTTGAGAAGAGTTAATCTATTGGTTCTGATCCACTTATGGGAACTCTAAAATAACAGCCGAGAAGTTAAGGAAATACAATAACGTAGGGAATACAATAATGTCACCTATAAGAATGGTGAGACCATCAAGTCTTTCAACTTGTGTTTCACCAAGTTATACAATCAAATCCCCGAACTCATTTTCCCTTAGAACCAAGCCATATTCATGCATTAATACAACCCATTTCCTTCCCCCTACCATCATAGGCTTGAGGAAAAATCCATTGATAATCTTGGTTCTGCTCTGCATACTTGTTCAAAGTATGAAGAAAAGCTTGAAAGAATTAGTCTTCCCCGGGGAGAATCAGTTAGAAAAACAGACATGTTTTCCCTCTTACAGCTAGTACAATAAATGAATAATCATATGATAGTGTTCGATCGAAAGGGAACTATCTCCCCTCTCACCCCTGGAGCTTCATCCTCTTCTGCACCCCCTTTTAGAAATCTGGTTGAAAATAATTTTCAACCTAAAGTTATTCTGCCTCAAAGTTGGTGTAAATTTTGTGAGGAACACCATGATGAAACCACAAGTGAGGTAAAGAAGAGTGCCAGAGATAAGATCTTTGGTAAAATACCAGAAGCTACTATCGTTGTCCTAGATTTTTCAGAGCCAGAAGATGTCATGGTCATCAATACTAGAAACAAATCCTATGCCCCCAAGGGCAAATTTGATTCTCCACGCAGTTCCTCTAGCCCAAGCTCATCCTCAAACGCTACTACTCTCCAGGTTCCTAAGGTTCGTAAGAGTCAAGGAATCACTCCCCCTCTCCCCTCTTCCAAATTTATTATCTTGAATCAATAGGCCAACAGCAAAGTAGATGAAACCCTTCTAGACATGGTTTTCGTCCCTGAACAACAGATGCATTTAAAACAATTCATGGAAGGAAAAGCTTCCGTTGTAGCCAATCTTTCCGAAGAGGATTCTTCATTAAATAAATTAGGTGTACATAACTTTAGACACACTGTAAAAAATCCCCCTTTTTATATTTATGTAAATATTATGGATAATATTTCCCATTGTTGCCTCATTGATGGTGGTTCGGGCCCAAGTGTGATGTCGAAGATTATTATGGAAGAGCTAGGCTTGTCTTGTACAAATGAAAATGCCAGAAGCATGCTCTCCTATAATAGTCTACAACAAACAACCATAGGCGAGATTAAAGATGTGAGCTTGGTTTTATGCTCTCATCCTGAGATAAGGGCAACCCTCAGCATTCAGGTAATTGATATGCATGTAAGCAATTACTCAATTATCTTGGGAAGATATTGGAAATCCTTAATAGGTGGATACCTCGCAATCGACGAGACACATTTATCCATTCCTCGGAATGGTAATAACATTATAATCCTTAGAGAGGGAAGAATTTCACCCTACATAGAGAGTGTTTCGCAATCTAGCGTAAACTATATCGAAGAGGACCTAGGAGTGTATTCCATCTTTGCTAAGGAGGATAATATTCATTTGGAAAGAATCAATTTAGATGATGATATGTGGCATATGCACTTTGATTGTTCACGCTCTAATGAAGGTAATGGGGTTGGCATTATCTTGGTTTCCCCTGTAGGAAAAATTCATAATATGTCTTACAGGTTAGAATTTGCTTGTACAAACAATGTAACTAAGTTTGAAGATTTATTATTAGGCATTGAAAACGCCCTTAATCTTGGTTGTGGTCACGTTTCAGTGTTTGGAGATTCTGAGCTTGTTTTGACCTTGATACGTAAAATGTTCTCTCCTAGCAACAAGATGATGGAACGATATACGCCCAAACTGATTGGGCACTTATCTTGAACCTTCTATATTTCAACATCAATCATATTAAGATGAAGTTGAATTTAATGGTTGGTTGGTTAGTTGTCTTTGCATTTTCTCCTAATCAACAACTTTTGACTCACAAGCCTGATTGTTCTTTTCAATCTATATATCGTCCATATATCCCTGACAATGTATAATCTTGGCAGGCCCTCCCTAACAATAAGAGAATTTGTGTTTTCATTCAATATGAACCTCTTAAGCTCGAGGAGATCATATCCATAGAAAACAATAAGATTCCTAAGGGATTTTATCTTATTGAGATTATGTTTTCATCGAGTGATGTAGGCAATAAAGAAAAACAGAAAGAAGAGGACTTAGGAATGAAGGTGGGTGAAACTATCTCCTTGAACATTACGGCACTCGAACCTTCAAGGAACGTTAACATAAGTACCCAATGTTCTGATAAGGAAGAAATAAAGTTTTCCAAGCTACTTGATGGATTTCAAAAAAACTTTCTTGGCCTTATGAGGATCTTCATGGTTTTGATCCTCATTTTTTACAGAATGTTATTCCCATCAAGGAAGGCATGAAACCAAAACCAATTATGCAGGAACAAAGATATATTAACTCTTCATTTAAAGCAACTTTTCAAAGGGAGTTGGAGAAATTTTTAAGGGCTGGGATTATTTTTTCAATCCACCCTGAATGGGTTTCGAAGACCACTTATCATATTAGAACCTGCATTCTTTTTCGCACTTTTAGTCAGGCGATTATGAGAAATCCTTTTCCTTCTCTCAATATGGAAATAATTCTTCAGCAGGTTGTAGAATCATAGTTGAGGCCCTTACTTGGCAGTTTTTTAGGTTGCAAGAAAATCAAGGTAAAAAGGGCAAACTCTCACAAAACCACTCTTATCACTAATTGGGGTACCATGTCTTACAAATGCTTGCTTTTTGTCTTACTTGATGCAAGTATCGCTTTTAAAATACCTTTACACACAACTTTCGATGAATTGGTCAGTATCCATCTCTATCTTGATGATCTAATTATGTGCGTCAAAGGGCTGATAATTACATCAAAATTCCAAGAGTTGGTCCCTTTGAAAACTACTTTTGTCTTGGACACTAACTCTTACATTTTAAAAGATTTACAGAAGCAATTGTTTTCCTATATCACTAACAGTCCTCGCTTGAAATATTGTGAAAGACCAACATGAAAAGTTCTAATGCTGATTGGGTTTTCTGTATACTACTAGCTTAGCTCTGCTTTATTTTTTGTGCTTTTATTTTATGCTTTACGGTAGTTTGACTTCTGCTTTCTATGTTCAAACGTTTCTTGTTTCTTTTTCATTTTGTCTTTTATTACTGTTGTTTTAATTTTTTTCATTTTTACTTCTGCCATGATTTTATCATCTTTTAGTTAATTTGGTCAAAATAGGATGTTGGATCAATTCTGCCACAGCGACACTCCTGCAAAGCATTGTTAGTCAATAACAATCAAGCTTACACAGTTGTAACGATGTCTCTTCTGAAGGACCCTTGAAATTGTTATATATTTCCACTGTTGTCTTATAAAGAATCGGTTATCTCCCACTTCTTCTTGCCATTTCTTCATCCATTGAGATTTTTAAGAGCAAGACTAAAAAAAATTATCCTTAAAGTTAAAAGAAGATTCTGGTCAAATGATTATGCATACAGTGGTAAAACCCCTCATACTTAACACTTGTCATGAGTTATTCCCAAATTCTCGGTCATCTTTCCATTAAATCCGCTCACTTCCCCCTATTGCATAATCTTTCTGGTTATATCTTCTTGACCTGTTGTTCTTGGTATACAAAACCATGATTTCTAAGTTTTAAATCTTTTGAAAACAAATTTCTCTGTGGCATTGCCAGTTTGTTGACGATTAAAAATCGCAACGATTTTTTTCCCCCAAAGTTTTACTAAATCCTATTATTATAAAAGCTAAATAATACTAGTAGGTGGGACCCCCTTGTAGATTGGAGATCAGGTCTGGTTCTTATTTTGATGTTGTGCTACTGCTCGACATTGCTTCATGGTGATAACATCTTGTTTTATTGGTGATTGATAAGGCATGTTCTGTGGTTTTTTTGTTGCTCTAGGCTCAAGTTTTATTTTACAAAGGCTATGTTATCCTTTGTTATCACTACTATCTGTTATTGGATCTATTACTAGGAGACATGCATAATAAACACGTTAGCAACAACACATACAGGAAATTGGAAGGAAATGAAAGCAATGCAACAAAATGCAAAGGAATTAAACTATGAAAATATAATATTATACATGCATTGGAATTTAAATGGTCATTATTAAACCTAGAAATAAGCTAATGGTTAGTGATTTGTTGAGTTATATGGAACATGGTTGATTTATGTTATGGAATAAGTTAGAAATGTGATATCGTCCCGCTATGGGTTTTAATGGTTGATGGTTTCGATACATGGTTTAATTAATTGAGTTAATGGATTAATGGTTGGCGTGTACTAATGAACTAAATGACTAGAGGGTGGAGGTGATGTGCATTTAATCCACATCAACTTTACTCATTCCACTAGTCTCCACCCTAATTGGGCTATTGTTCAATTGTGGTTTTGTGATTATGCTCTGATTTTCAAGCAGAGAGGAACTGCTCGGCCAACTCACGTTTTAAGGTGTTTTGATTACAGGTATGTCTTTTTTTTTCCATTCATGAGTCTTCTTTGGTTATGAGATAGATATTGGCTCGGATGTATGGATTGTTCTTTCCTTAAGTATTGCAACTGTGTAAAATTGTAATTTTTTGAATGAAGCATAGATAGTTTTCTCTGCAATAATGTTGAAGTCATGGTGTTATTGGTCATCCTGGGTGTTAGCAGCCATAAAATCTCTCTGTCATCCTTGTTGGTTTAGTTGGAGGGTTTTGTTTGGTCTTGTGTGGCTAGTTGTCTTCACGCATTTGTATCACCATACCTAGTCTTTGTCTCTTATGGGGTTTAATGGTTGGAAGCACCTTGTGTCACTATGCTTTGTTCACTTGAGCATTGATTTGTTTTCACCACTAATGGTTTCACAGTGGGTTATATTGTTCCTTCTCGGCCATGTTTTCACCTCAACGTTCTGTTTGTTTAAATGAAGAGCCATGAGGGTTATACCCTGCATCTTAAGTATCATTTCCAGGCTGAATCAAATCCTTACTCCTCTGTTCATATCCTCTCCTGTCGTGGGAGTTGTCACCTATCCAAGAAATGAATTGTGGTTTTCTATGTGTATGCACCGTTGGTCTCAGAGATTTTCACCATTGAGAGGATTCAACTCTATCCTCCCTGTGTCGGTCCACATAACGAACCCTCGATTCCTCAAGCCTGAGGGTTGATAGAGAAGACCGTTGTGGCCCGTCAGGTTTACTATTAGTTTTTATGGATTGGTGTGTATTGTCGACAGAGTTGATTACCGGCTCACCCAGTTGATTATGTGACAATGGTGTGGTTTTGGTATCTAGTCACTTCAATTGTTGTTATAAATGGGTAAGCTCTGCATGGTTAATTGGACAAATCAAATGCACAGTCGCTCTCCTTGTGTTTAAATAAATTGATAACCCAACACTATCTTTAATTGAGTAAGTCACAATGTCGCTTCATGTCAATGCGTGGGTATGTGTGGTTTCCACAGTATGTTAGGTCGAGTTGTTGATTATTATGATAGTCCAAGTAATAGGATCAGCATTGAATTGAGTGATTGAATATTGGGGTTGATACACAATCATTGTATTTTGCATTGAATTCATTGGGATGTTAAACTCAGCATTAGTTACAATTGTTTAATGATGTTTCACATGTTATGAATTTGTATGTTTGGTGTTCCTACACCATGAATAAATGGTCACTGTAACTATTAGTTTTTTGGCCATATGGTTATTGCAACCGAGATTACTATGGAAATTCCATCCACTCTATGCGCTATGGTTACTTGATTGCGTCATCAAGGATGGGCACGAGTTTTACACAGTATAGTTTGGTTACAGTTTGATTAATTTGAGAAATACTGTTGTTTCCTCTTTGTAATGGATTGATAGCTCTGCACGATAGTTTGAGTTAATGATACTGTGACTATGTGTTTAAAATTGTCAAATGGGAATGTTTCATAGTGGTAGGTATGGCATGGTTATCCACTGTACCTATTATCGATATTTTTTTTAGGCTGCGCCCTCAGAGATAGTCACAGAGTTTAAACATGGCTTGATGCAATTTAAATATCTGTATTATGAAGTTGAGTATGTTGTTGCTGCCTCGTTGTGTTGGATGGATATCCCAGCATTTTTTAATGTCTAGAGTCAAGGAAAATTGGACTTTTACAGTCACAAAAACACACTTGTGTTTTGTCGAATGGTTGGTTATTTCACGGCATAGTATGAGTTGAAGTAGTGATTGTTATCAGAGTGTTAAATTTGCAAGCCAGAATCTTTGCAAGATAAGGATGGGTCATTATGTTGACTATCCACTATGCATGAGAAATGAGCATGTTAACAATAACAAGCATGGGTATTGTGATAGTATAACCTCATTGAAATTTGATTAATAATGGATTAAAGGATAGAATCAAGCATGACCTGGACTTGTACTTGATGATTGAAATAATCTATGTGCAATGATTGATTTTGATGATAAACAAATGACTGGTTATGAATTTGGAAATTGTCTTAAAACATCAAATGAATAAATGAAAGGAACAGGGCTCCCTTATAGAGTTTTGTGGAATGCATATTGTCTTGTTGATGACACTGTCTTAAGTATTTGATTTCAAGCAGTGAGCAATTTAATGCACATAATTGTTTGAACTTTACACAGTAATTGTTTTGGGTCTCACTGGTCATTTGGTTGAGGTGTTTCCTTCTTACATAATGGTTTATGGATCACTTGATTAATTTTATGAACAGTAATCACTCTCCTTCCCTACCATTATTTATCTTTTCGCTAATTACAACCCCATTGCCTTCCCACATTCATTTTTCACTCCCTGTTCTAAAATTAATTACAGTCAAGAAGAATCATTTATTGAAGCAGTTGGAAGTTACATTGTCTTGGTTGGATTACAGTGAATGTTTTCTTTGGCTTTCATTACAGTTAATTGTTGTTTTATTTGAGCAGTAATCGTGTTTTTCCCCCCCCTCATTATATCATGTTTCACTCAATACAAACCCTGTGCATATCCCATAACCCTTTGTTCACCCCCTGCTCATTGAAAAATAGTTTAACAATTTGTATGGATTGGATTGCATGAGTCTGATACGTTGCTGAGCCAAAATCTATTTCATATTTTTAAAGAGTTGTCATGTATGGTTATTTAAAAGACTATTTGCTAATCAATCATGCATGCAGGAATGAGTTTTTTCAGCCGAGGTAGCCATGGAAGAGGAAACTAAGGGAGAGGTAATTGGGACAGAGTCACAAGAAGGCCAAGGTTCTCCATACATTTTGACGTTGACTCACAAGAGTTAGGCTAGTTGTTTCAGGCCGAATTTTTCAATTGGATTCAAAAAGGAGTGGTCCAACCTAGGCCTGAAAGGCCTCCCTTCCAAGTTCCGCAAGCCCCTGGTATTCTTGTGCCCCATCATGTCTCATTGCAACCCGAGGTTCCCGAAAATGATGGATTGTTCTTTTCAATCTCTTTATCGTGCATATATCCCTGACAATGTATAATCTTGGCAGACCCTCCCTAACAATAAGAGCATTTGTGATTTCATTCAAGATGAACCTCTTAATCTCAAGGAGATCATATCCATAGAAAACAATAAGATTCCTAAGGGCTTGACTCCTCTTGAGAGTTTGTTTTCATCGAGTTATGTAGGCAATAAAGAAAAATAGAAAGAAGAGGAGTTACAAATGAAGGTGGGTGAAACCATCGCCTTGAACATTGGAGCACTCGAATCTTCAAGGAACGTTAACATAAGTACCCAATGTTCTGATAAGGAAGAAATGAAGTTTCCCAAGATACTTGGTGGATTTCAAAAAGTTTATGCTTGGCCTTATGAGGATCTTCCTGGTTTTGATCCTGGTTTTTTATAGAATTATATTCCCATCAAGGAAGGCATGAAACCAATTATGCAAGAACAAAGATCTATTAACTCTACATTTAAAGAACCTTTTCAAAGGGAGTTGGAGAATTTTTTAAGGGTTGGGAATATTTTTCCAGTCCACCCTGAATGGGTTTCCAATTGGGTACCTGCTTCGAAGACCAATGATCATATTAGAACCTGCATTAATTTCCGCACTTTCAGTCAGGAGATTATGAGAAATCCTTTTCCTTCTCTCAATATGGAAATAATTCTTCAGTAGGTTGTAGAATCATAGTTCAGGCCCTTACTTGGCAGTTTTTTAGGTTGCAAGAAAATCAAGGTAAAAGGGGAAGATGCTCACAAAACCACTCTTATCACTAATTGGGGTACCATTTCTTACAAGTGCATGCTTTCTAGCTTAATTGATGCAAGTACCGCTTTTAAAATACCTATACACAAAAATTTCGATGAATTGGTCAGTATCCATCTCTATCTTGATGATCTAATTGTGTGTGTCAAAGGGTTGATAATTACATCAGAATTCCAAGAGTTGGGCCCTTTCAAAATTGATTTTGTCTTGGACACTAACTCTTACATTCTAAAATATTTACAGAAGCAATTGTTTTCCTACAGCACTAACAGTCCTCGCTTGAAATATTGTGAGGGACCAACATGAAAAGTTCTAATGTTGATTGGGTTTTTTGTATACTAGTAGCTTGGCTCTGTTTTCTTTTTTTTTCTTCTCTTTTATGCTTTATGGTAGTTTGACTTTTGCTTTCTGTCTTAAAACTTTTCTTGCTTCTTTTTCATTTTGTCTTTTATTACTGTTGTCTTAATTTTTGCATTTTTACTTTTGCCATGATTTTATCATCTTTTAGTTAATTTGGTCAAAATAGGATGTTGGATCAATTATTCCATAGTGACACTCCTGCAAAGCATTGTTAGTCAATAAAAATCAAACTTACATAGCTATTACGATGTCTCTTTTGAAGGACCCTTGAAATTGTTATATATTTCCATTGTTGTCTTATAAAGAATTGGTTATCTCCCACTTCTTCTTGCCATTTCTTCATCCATTGAGATTTTTAAGAGCAAGTGTAAAAAAAAAAATCCTTAAAGTTAAAAGCAGATTTCGGTCGAATGATTATGCATACAGTGGTAAAACCCCTCATACTTAACACTTTTCATGAATTACTCCCAAATTCCTGGTCATATTTCCATTAAATCCGCTCACTTCCCCCTGTTTCATAATCTTCCTGGTTATATCTTCTTGACCCGTTGTTCTTGGTCTACAAAACCATGAGTTCTGAGTTCTAAATCTGTTGAAAACAAATTTTCGTGTGGAATCGCCATATTGTTGACGATTAAAAATCGCAACGAAGTTTTTCCCGCAAGTTTTTCTAAGTCCTATTCTTATAAAAGCTAAATAATACTAGTAGGTGGGACCCCCTTGTATATTGGAGATCAGGTAAGGTTCTTATTTTGATGTTGTGCTACTACTCGACACTGCTTCATGGTGATAACATATTGTTTTATTCATGATGGATAAGGCATGTTCTGTGGTTTTTCTGCTTCTCTAGGCTCAAGATTTATTTTACAACGGCCATGTTATCCTTTGTTATCACTACTATCTGTTATTGGATCTATTACTAGGAGACCTGCATAATAAACATGTTAGCAACAACACATACAAGCAATTGGAAGGAAATGAAAGCAATGCAACCAAATGCAAAGGAATTAAACTATGCAAATATAATATTATACATGCATTGGAATTTAAATGGTCATTGTTAAACCTAGCAATAAGCTAATGGTTAGCGATTTGTTGAGTTATATGGAACATGGTTGATTTATGTTATGACATAAATTAGAAATGTGATATGGTCGCGCTATGGGTTTTAATGGTTGATGGTTTTGATACATGGTTTAATTAATTGAGTTAATGGATTAATGGTTGGCGTATACTGATGAATTAAATGACTAGAGGGTGCAGGCGATGTGCATTTATTGCACATCACCTTTACGCCTTCCACTAGCCACCACCCTAATCGGGCTATTGTTCAACTGTGTTGTTGTGGTTATGCTTTGATTTTTAGGCAGAGAGGAACCACTCATCCAACTCACGTTTTAAGGTGTTTTGATTACAGGTATGTCTCTTTTTTGCCTTTAATGAGTTTGCTCTGGTTATGAGATAGATATTGGATCGGATGTATGGGTTGTGCTTTCCTTAAGTATTGGAACTGTGTAAAATTGTGATTTTTGGAATGAAGCGTTGATGGTTTTCTCTGCAATAATGTTGAAGTCACGGTGTTATTGGTCATCCTGGGTGTTAGTAGTTGTTGGCACAGGGGCAGACCCAGGGTTCAAAGCTACAACAGCGCACCAACAAAACCCTAACTACCGTCCCTTTTGGAAACACCTGCAAAGAAGATGAAGTCTCACCCGAGGTAGAGGTAGGGGTGGTTGCAGGACTCAGGTGTCTGCAACCTTAGCTAGGACACAGATATGTGATTATAACACTTAATAGAGCACTTAGCACTATTAGTTCTTCATTATGTAACCAATATCTACTTCGCAGAGAAAATAGAGCATCGCAGCATTCACCTTGATCTAATGTATATAAGCACTTAGCAGAGGAATTAGATTAGATATAGTAGATTCAAGCACTAAGCAAGGTCATAGATGTCAGATCTAGCATCCAGATTCATCATAAGCACAAAGCATAAACAGATCTATCTATCTATATCAAAGAACTTAGCACATAACACATAAACACATTAGAACATTGCACAGAGCAGAATAACACGGTATTTACGTGGTTCACCCCCACCCCGGGGCTACGTCCACCAACTCTTCTTCTTTATTAGATTCTTCAATGGGTTACATCCAAAGAGCCTCAAAACCTTACTCCACATAAGACAGAAGATCTGTGCAGCTTTTTAGATCCTTCTTCCTTGTGTTACAGCACAAAGCCCTCCACAGTCTCTTACAATGACTTGCACTTGGCTCTACAAGTCTCACATGGTATGCACGAATCCTTACACTTCTTGATCACACAGATCCCACTCTTAGCACTTAGCCAACTTGCACAACACTTGCGCACTATTCAACTACTTCTCACATTGCCTAGCCTCCTATTTATACATACGGAATAGGCCTAAACATGGGAAAAACCATGGGCCGACATCCCATTCCCGTTACATATTCCCAAATCCCAAAAAGGACCCAAAAAGGGGTCAAGATCCTGTGCTTTGTCTTGCGCTCCATCTTCGATAGGATTTTGAAGTCCCAAAATAGGTCAAATTGACCAAGGATCTCCCAAAACTTGGTCAAGGGCCTACAGGCACCCAACACTCACCTGCGACTCGTCCCGAGCCACTCTGGTCTGACTAGTTTTGCTTCGAACACCTCGATCTTGGCTCGAGATGCTTCGAATTGATGTTGTCCTATGGCCTCCTTTTCAGTGAACTCATGGATGATTGCATCATTTATAGGTCCCTCTAGACGTTGTTATGTTGTAGTAACAACCTGCTCTAACTCTGCTCCTTGGCCTTCTACCTTTGTAAACAAATGATAGGCCTTATCTTGCATAGGTTGGAGTTTCTAAGTTATATCCATAACTCTACTCTGGATAGTATGGATTTGTTGTTGTGCAGTGCGTTTCTCTTGGGAGCGCTTCATTATTTCCACAGCTGACAAGGACTTCAGTTGCGCCTATATCTTTTCGGCTTGGTACTTCGCCTCTTGGAGCTGCGACTCCAGTGCTCTTAATTCTGGACTCTCAACGAGTCGCTCATATGCCAGGGCACTGTGATCAATGAGCTTCTTACATTCCAGGGTAATATCCTTGAGCCATTCAACTGCGCTCCTGGAAGTTGATTCTCTTTTGTCCCTTACATCTTGTGGGGTCTCAGGTATTGCGTGTAGCTCCAAATATGTTATGTGTTGTTGTAGTTGTTGGATCACTTATTCAAGTTGCACTACTTGTTGTGGAACTCGCTCTTCTGCCTTTACTTCTATGACTTTCACAGAGCGAAGTGCTCTATTGACCATTTCCTTTACTTCGAGTTGCTCCGCGAGCAAATGTTCCTTTTCTTGTTGTAGCTTGGAGTTTTCTCCATCAAACTTCGCTTGGAGAGAAAAAAATTCTCGTTCTGTAGCACTACGTTTCTCTACAAGGACTCCCTCTACTTGTGCCAAATCCTGGGTGGCTTGCTCTGTCTTCTTGCGCTCATCGAAGATGAGCTTCAACTATATCATCTAGGCGGTGGAGTTGAGTTGGCTGATCTCCCAATTTTGGTTCTATTGGCGCAGTGGAGATTGCGTAGTTGGACTGTAGGGCTTGTTGTACCCCTCGAAGTTCAGTCTCGATTCGATCATACATATCCTCTTGCTTTGCTTCTTGTTTCTCTGTTATTTCCAGTGAAGCATCATGCAGGGTTGCTACGAGGAAGTCGAAGTCATCAAAGGTGAGGATGGTCTACATCTTGGTCATGGTGGCCTTCGATTTCTTCCAGGAGGAAGGTTTTGGAGACGAACCTTTCCTCTTCTTCAGGGGATCAACCTCGTCACCCTGTTGTTGTTCGACCTCTTGGTCATTCAACTCTTCACCGTCACCTCCTTGATCTGGTGAGATGGAAGCAGTCTTCATGGATTCACTGTCTAAATCCTGAACCTCTTCGGTTTTCTTTGTCCTGCTAGGTCTGGGGGTATCCTACGCATTTTTTGGGTTGTCGATGTCGGATATATCCGTAGTGTCTACTGGAATGAGGATATCTTCCGACCAGTCCTTGGTGATCTCCTCCAAGTCCTCCTCCGTTAGCTTATAGTAGGATTGGAGTTGTTTCTTGTGTTCGTCGGTGCATGTTGTGATGTAAATAAAATGTCGGTCTGCGTTGAACTTCATCAAGGGCCTGAACCAGTGTAGAGTGTTCGGAGTGATGCGAGGCTCAGACTAGATCGTTGTCTTCAGTTGGTTTTAATAGGTATGAAAAATAGCATTGTACTTCCACTGTTTATTCATATCGCTTGAGTACCACAGTGTACTGAACTTTGCAACCAATGGTTTGAAAGGCTCGATGTCCAGGAATGTCGCACCTTCCGGCATCTCCCAGGAAATAAAGTGATCAGGATCAATAGCTAGATGAAATGAAATTTGTACCCTTGATCCTAGGATTCTCTACAGTCGAGTTCTAATTGGTTCACCAGGTACTTCGCCCAGTTCATCTAAAGTCCTTCTGTGCACTTCCCTGTGAGGGTGACTACAAAACCAGTGACTTGGGTGGGTTGGTTTTTTCGTACTAACTTCCCTGCAATCAATTGACAAGTGAGGCACACTGCGCCACTCTATATAGAGGCTACCTTGTAGCCTCGCGTTCCCTTCTCGACATTGCCATAAGTGTCCTTGATCCATTGTGCTAGAGCATGATCCATGGCTTTCCAGGGGTAAAACTCTTATGGATCAGTTCCTTGCATACTTAACCCCATGATTCAATTGATCAGCATCATATCAACTATTATATGGTGGTTTAGCCACAAATAACCTCCATGGTAGCAATATAGGAGTAGCTTGACACATGCATTTACCTCCTAGTGTCTTATGAAGTGAGGAATCTTCATGACATTGAGCAGGGTGGACTGCGCAAGGTTATGGGTCCACGACTGGGGGATTATCTTTGAATTCTTCCCCTTAGTCTGGGTCAGGTGATTATGTGGGGCGAGCATGTTGTAAACTTTGGGATCTTCGAGGTTGAAGTCGCTAAACTTCAACACCGCAATCTTATCTTGGTCTGTTCGAACTACGTGGATCCCCTTTGGGAGGTACGCAGTGACCAAGGCGTACTCAAAATATCTAGGTATGTTGTCTTGATTTACTATGATGCTCAGGGGTGGAATATAGGTGGGTAATATGGTCGGGATCAATTTAGCATTCGCTAGATCATCCCTGTGCTTGGTTCACTTTTCATCAGATGGTCAGGATGGTCTGGCTACGCGAGCAGTGGATGGAGAGGCTAGTAGTCCTCTCATCGATGATGCTTGTATACCTGTAGACATCTACATGACTCTTCCAGTCATGAGATCGATCAAAACTTCTTCAACAACTTTCTTTGCAGCGCTTAATTCATCCAACATACACACTCAGGGTTAAAAATCTCAGGTTTGAGGGAATAACTTAGACACTGTAATAGGATAGATAGAAAGAGTGCGATGATCATTGTACAAAAGAAACTTAGTTTGTGGGCTCAAACTCTCAGTTGGAAAAAGTGTTCTCGATGCATGGCGCGACGGGATAAATAGGTAACTCGGAAACGGGCCGCTTGCAACGAGTATGAATCCTTCATTAACTTTGTTCTGTCTATTATGGAGCGATCCCAACAGTCAGATGGCGAGATGGTTGTCCATAAATTTCTTTCTATATGTTCGAAGTGTTGGTTTAACGGTTATAATGGCCCCAATGGCTATATTTCTTCACTATGGCGAAGTGCGTTGTTGTTTTGATATCCCGACGAAGCTCCAATTTTGTAATTTTTCCTTCTGCGAAGTTCCCTCGGGAACCTTCTGTAACTTTCCAATATTAGCTCTCTTCTTACTTATCTTTCTAGCCTTCTTCCCAGTGAGTTTCATCTCGGTGTGCCTTTTTCCATTTTGATCCGTAGCTTCTTTTGGCATAGTTACTTTGCATTGTTGATATTCTTTCTTAAGATTAAAGGGTAACCCTTCTTCTTCATCTGGAATAGGTACTTTAATCTTCATTGGTTCTTCTAGTGTTCTTGCAACTTCGACATTCGAGTTTCTGGTGCTAAATGGCTTTGGTTTGTGCTTATGTTCTTCAATCAAGTGTGTGATCCTTCTAGTCATGAATTCTTTTAACTCTTGCTTATGTTGTTCTAAAACCTCTTCTTCTTCCTTCTGGCCTGATCTCTTTCAATCCAAGGTTTTCCTAGTAGCATGGTAAATGGGGAGTTGTTCTTATTGAATTTAACAATCTCAAAATCTTCCTTTGTCGAAGATCTCTTGACAGTCATAGGTAGCTTTGCAAGTCTCCCACGGAGGGTTACAAATTTTCCTCTGAATAATCCTATTCCTCCCAATGAGGGAATCATAGCAGGCTTTCCTAAAAGTTCCCAAGTTCTTTTTGTCATAATATTCACCTGTGTTTTCTCATCCAGAACACAATCAACGTCGAAGTCTCCTATTCTTTATTCAAGGAATTCTTTTTCTTTGAATATCTCTGATAAGTTGACATGTCGGTCATCATTTAGGGTTTCTCTTATCTGTAGCAATACTCTCTCTAATTCTTTCTTGGATTCTGTCATAATATTAGTTTTTGTATCTGCATTAGGATTTTCTTGATTCATATTCATTTTTTCAACCTTAGCAATCATTCTAGGGCAATCCAAAACTTCATGGCCCGTAGATTTACAACAAAGACAACTAGGTCTTCTCCCAAGGCATTCCTTATCAAGATGTCTAGGTTTTCTGCAACTGTAACAAAGGGTTAACCTCTCTTTCATTTAAATGATCCCCAACCTTTTCTGTACTGCACACTAGGATCATGGTAGCTAACCTGCAAACATTTCTTTCTAGGATCTTGCATACACTTATTAGTCCAAACATTCCTTCTATGCATATGTATAATATATTTTTCACTATTCTTATCAGATCTATTCATATAAAATCTTCTTTCATCTATTAATACCGTAGTTTTCAAGCTAGGATAGAATCTATCAAAAATACCTAGATTCATACTTTTGAAACAAACATTTCCACTAATCTTACTTCTACAAAGAAAAAATCCTTCAGATCTATAACATTTTACTATTCTTGCCTCTATCAGAGCACAAAGCTTTCAGATCTAAAACTTTTCACTATTCTTACCTCTCTTTTTTTCAGATCAAAATTCTTTCTTTAGCACAGAGCTTTGTCAAACTAAGTAGAGTAATGCGCACTAGAGCAATAGATCTACGCATAGAGATTTCACAATTTCAGGTCGGATCTTTGCACAAAGATTCTTCTTCCTCTGTTCCCAGCAATCACAGCTTCAGGTCCCTAAAACAGAACCATTTGTTGGCACAGGGGCAGACCCAGGGTTCAACACTACAACAACGCACCAACAAAACCCTAACTAATGGCCCTTTTGGCAACACTTGCAAAGTGGATGAAGTCTCACCCGAGGTAGAGGCAAGGGTGGTTGCAGGACTCAGGTGTCTGCAACCTTAGATGGGACACAGATCTATGATTATAACACTTAATAGAGCACTTAGCACCATTATTTCATCATAATCTAACCAATATCTACTCCGCAGAGAAAACAGAGCATCGCAGCATTCACCCTGATCTAATGTATATAAGCACTTAGCAGAGGAATTAGATCAGATCTAGCAGATTCAAGCACTAAGAAAGGTCACAGATGTCAGATCTAGCATCCAGATTCATCATAAGCACAAAGCATAAACAGATCTATCTATCTATATCAAAGAACTTAGCACATAACACATAAACACATCAAAACATCGCACAGAGCAAAATAACACAGTATTTACGTGGTTCACCCCCACCCTGGGGCTATGTCCACCAACTCTTCTTATTTATTATCTTCTTCAATGGGTTACATGCACAAAGCCTCAAAACCTTACTCTGCATAGGACAGAAGATCTGCGCAGCTTGCTAGATCTTTCTTCCTTGTGTTACAGCACAAAGCCCTCCACGGTCTCTTACAATTACTTGCACTTGGCTCTGCAAGTCTCACATAGTATGCATGAAGAATTACACTTCTTGATCACACAGATCCCACTCTTAGCACTTACCCAACTTGCACAACACTTTTTCACTATTCAACTACTTCTCACATTACCTAACCTTCTATATATACATACAGAATAGGCCTAAACATGGGTAAACCCATGGGCCGACATCCCATTCCCATTACATATTCCCAAATCCCAAAAAGGACTGAAAAAAGGGGTCGAGATCCTGCCATCTATGATTCATCTTGCGCTCCATCTTCGACAAGCTGTCGAAGTCCCAAAATAGGTCAACTTGACCAAGGATCTCCCAAAACTTGGTCAAGGACCAACATCAACCATAAAAGATCTCTATCATCCTTGATGGTTTAGTTGGAGGGTTTTGTTTGGTCTTGGGTGGTTGGTTGTCTTCACACATTCATATCACCATACCCAGTCTTTGGCTTTTATGGGTTTTAATGGTTGGAATCACCTTGTGTCAATGCGCTTTGTTCACTTGGGCATTGGTTTGTTTTCAACACTAATAGTCGCGCAGTGGGTTATCTTGTTCCTTCTCGGCCCTATTTTCACCTCAACGGTGTGGTTGTTTAAATGAAGAGCCACGAGGGTTATACCCTACATGTTAAGTATCATTTACAGGCCGAATTGAAGCCTTACTCATGTTTTCATATCCTCTCTTGTGGCAGGATTTGTCACCTGTCCACGAACTGAATTGTGGTTTTCTATGTGTGTGCACCATTGGTCTCGGAGCTTTTCACCATTGAGAGGAGTCAACTCTAGCCTCCCCGTGTTGGTCCACCAAACAAATCCTTGACACCTCAAGTCCGAGGGTTGATAGAGAAGACCGTTGTGGCCTATTGGGTTTACTATTAATTGTTATGGATTGGTGTGTATTGTTGACAGAGTTGATTACCAGCTTGCCCAGTTGATTGTGTGACAATGGTGTTGGTTTTGGTATCTAGTCACTGCATTTGTTATTATAAATGGATAAGCTCTACATGGTTAATTGGAAAAATCAAATACACAGTCACTCTCCTTGTGTTTAAATAAATTGATAACCCGGCATTGTCTTTAATTGAGTAAGTCGCAGTGTCGCTTCATGTCGATGCATAGGTATGTGTCGTTTCCACAGCATGTTAGGTCGGGTTGTTGACTATTATGACAGTCCAAGTAATAGGCTCAGCATTGAATTGGGTTATTAAAGATTGGAGTTGATACACAATCACTATCTTTTGCATTGAAGTCATTGGGATGTTAAACTCAGCATTATTTACAATTGTTTAATGATGTTTCACACGTAATGCATTTGTATGTGTGGTGTGTTGATTAAGGTTGGTTGTCATTGATGTCAACCCTTGAAGAAAGACCCCTAGCACAAAGTTTTGGGTAATGGACCCAATAGTGTTTGATGTAAATATGACTCATTATTGTTTTGTCATGGTTGATAAGAAGTAAATATGGATGAACTCCAAAGTGGTC
>SNQJ01S0003492.1:21808-54538 GCA_010110895.2 Picea sitchensis
CCATTTGGAATGTTTCCTTCCATTTCTGCATAGGATCTTCCTTCCAATGGTTAAACTGACTGAAGGTAACCCGCTCTGATACCAATTGTTGATACTGAGAGGGGGGTGAATCAGTATCAAGTACAATTTAAAAAACTTTTTAAACTTATACTTAAACCATTAAATTATATCCAATGAGCAATGAGCAATAGTATAAGAGTTACACCAATACACCACAATACACCATGCACAATATATGAGAAATAATCAATAGTTTTGTTCAATGGAAGTAATGACTTCCAAATATAGCTACAACTTCCAAATGTAAAGGGAGGGATAAACCTCCAAGAGGAAGATAAAATCCTTCAATATAAAGAGAGAGTTGAACTCTCTATCCTTACCCCTTCCTTCCACCCAAGAATATATGAGAGATAATAAAACGTTATTCAATTCTGGTCTGTTCATAAGACCCAACTTGTACAGCATGCCCCACGCTCAATATTTAACATCTGATTCTGAAACTCACACACAAGAAACTAAAGTCTGTACGATTTCCAATGGAAGTGGTCCCACTACATTTGGAGTCTGTATGAAAAAGTTATGACTGTTTTACCCAGAACACCTGTTTTTTGACTAGTTTCAGGACTGGTCACAAACCCTATATGCCAAAGAGTGTATCTCCATAATTATAGCGAATCAAGAGCTGAAATTTTTACCAGAGGTACCTTGATATGTCTTCGCAATACAATAGAGATTTAACCATCTGAATCGTTCTAGAAAAAAAGTTATAGCAAAAATGGTAAGATGACCTGAAAATAACATACCTTAGAACACATCACCAAAAGACTTCATCCCCCCTTGAAATCCGGCCTTCTTTTTCTTCTTCTTCTCTCTGAAATTCGACTTGTATCAAATGAATGTATAATGATGTTTATTTATACCATTTATTACTTCCGCCTTTTAACATTAGGGCCGACTGACACTTTCTTATTTTAATTCTTTTCTTTAATTATCTTGAATTTCATGTACAATGTGCTATCATCTTCAAAAATTCATTTCTCCTCGGCATGAGGGATCGTGGCGTTACGCACCTTTACCACCGGAAACAACATGATGTATACTATCCATCCATAGGTTTGTATACGCATGTGCATTTTCCTTCATGTCCAAATATCCATGGGTTTTGTATCTGCATGTGCATTTTCCTTCATGTCCAAATAACTTCATCAATCTTGTGGTCCAAAACCCATGACTAGGGTTGACATCAATGACAACAACCAATCTTCCAACGGCCTCCACCCTATAGTCATTTAATTCATCAGTACACACCAACAATTAATCCATTAAATCAATTAATTAAACTATTTATCGAAACCATCAACCATTAAAACCCATAGCGCGACCATATCACATTTATAACTTATGCCATAACATAAATCAACCATGTTCCATATAACTCAACAAATCGATAACCATTAACTTATTGCTAGGTTTAACAATGACCATTTAAATTCCAATGCATGTATAATATTATATTTTCATAGTTTAATTCCTTTTCATTTTGTTGCATTGCTTTCATTTCCTTCCAATTTCTTGTATGTGTTGTTGCTAACATGTTTATTATGAAGGTCTCCTAGTGATATATCCAATAAAAGATAGCAGTGATAACAAAGGATAACATGGTCATTGTAAAATAAAACTTGAGCCTAGAGCAGCAGAAAAACCACAAAACATGCCTTATCCATCGCCAATAAAACAAGATGTTATCACCATGAAGCAATGTCAAGTAGTAGCACCACATCAAAATAAGAACCAGACCTGATCTCCAATCTACAAGGGGTGGCCACCTACTAGTATTATTTAGCTTTTATAATAATAGGCTTTAGCAAAACTTTACGCGCAAAACTTCGTTGCGATTTTTAATTGTCAACAAAGTGGTGACTCCACACGAAAATTTGTTTTCAACAGATTTAGAACTCAGAACTCATGGTTTCGTAGACCAAGAATAATGGGTCAAGAAGATATAACTAGGAAGATTATGCAACATGGGAAAGTGAGCGGATTTAATGGAAAGATGACTGGGAATTTGGGAATAACTCATGAAAAATGTTAAGTATGAGGGGTTTTACCACTGTATGCATAATCATTCGACCAAAATCTGCTTTTAACTTTAAGGAGAATTGTTTTTTAGACTTTCTCTTAAAAATCTCAATGGATGAAGAAATGGCAAGAAGAAGCGGGAGATAACCAATTCTTTATAAGACAACAGTGGAAATATATAACAATTTCAAGGGTCCTTAAGAAGATACATCCTAACATTTGTGTAAGATGGATAGTTATTGACTAACAATGCTTTGCAAAAGTGTCGCTATGGCCGAATTGATCCACCATCCTATTTTGACCAAATTAACTAATAGATGATAAAATCACGGCAAAAGTAAAAATGCAGAAATTAAGACAACATTAATAAAAGACAAAATGAAAAAGGAACAAGAAAAGTTTTAACAAAGAAAGAAAAATTCAAACTACCAAAAAGAAGAAAAGAGAAGCACAAAAAATAAAGTAGAGCTAAGCTACTAGTATACAGAAAACCCAATCAACATTAGAACTTCTCACGTTGGTCCCTCACAATATTTAAAGCGAAAATTGTTAGTGATGTAGGAAAAAAAATTCTTCTGTAAATCTTTTAGAATGTAAGAGTTAGTGTCCAAGATAAAAGAAATTTTGAAAGGGCCCAACTCTTGTTATTCTGGTGTAATTATCATCCCTTTGAGACACACAATTAGATCATCAAGATAGAGATGGATACTGACCAATTCATCAAAAGTTGTGTGTATAGGTCTTTTAAAAGCGATACTTATATCAAGTAAGCCAGAAAGCAGGCATTTGTAAGACATTGTACCCCAATTAGTGATAAGAGTGTTTTTTTGAGCGTCTACCCCTTTTACCTTGATTTTCTTGCAATCTAAAAAACTACCAAGTAAGGTCTTCAACTATGATTCCACAACCTGCTGAAAAATTATTTCCATATTGAGAGAAGGAAAATGATTTCTCATAATCGCCTGACTGAAAGTGCGAAAATGAATGCAGGCTCTAATATGGTCAGTGGTTTTCGAAGTAGGTACCCAATTGCAATCCCATTCAGGGTGGACTGAAAAAATAATCCTAGCCCTTAAAAAATTCTCCAACTCCCTTTGAAAATTTGCTTTAAATGCAGAGTTAATAGATGTTTGTTCCTGCATAACTTGTTTCATGCCTTCCTTGATGGGAACAAAATTCTGTAAAAAACTAGGATCAAAACAACGAAGATCCTCATAAGGCCAAGCAATTTTTTTTTGAAATCCACCAAGTATCTTGGGAAACTTCATTTCTTCCTTATCAGAACATTGGTTACTTATGTTAATGTTCCTTGAATATTCGAGTGCTGCAATGTTCAAGGAGATGGTTTCACACACCTTCATTCGTAACTCCTCTTCTTTCTATTTTTCTTTATTGCCTACATCACTCGATGAAAACGAACTCTCAAGAGGAATCAAGCCCTTAGGAATCTTATTTTTTTCTATGGATATGATATCCTTGAGCTTAAGAGGTTCATCTTGAATGAAAACACAAATGCTCTTATTTTTAGGGAGGTCCTGCAAAGATTATACATTGTCAGGGATATATGGACGATATAGAGATTGAAAAGAACACTCAAGCCAGTGAGAAAAAAATTGTTGATTAGGAGAAGCTACAAAGATAGATAACCAACCAGCCATTGAATTCAACTCCCTCTTAACATGAGTGATGTTGAAAGATAGAAGGTTCGAGATAAGTTCCCAACTAGTTTGGGAGTATCATTCCATCATCTTGTTGCTAGGAGAGAACATTTTACGTATCAAGTTCACAACAAGCTCAAAATCTCCAAAAATTGAAAGGTGACCACAACCAAGATTAAAAGCATTTTCAATGCCTAATAATAAAGCATCAAACTTAGTGACATTGTTTGTACAAACAAACTGTAACCTATAAGATAGATTATGAATTTTTCCTGCAGGGGAAACCAAGATAATGCCAACCCCATTACCTTCATTCGAGCATGAACCATCAAAGTGAATATTCCATATATCATCATCTAAATCGATTATTTCCAAAGGAATATTATCCTCTTCAACAAATATGGAATACACTCCCAGGTCCTCTTTGATATAGTTTACGCTAGATTGCAGAACACTCTTAATGTATGATGAAATTATTCCCTCTCTAAGGACTATAATGTTCTTACCATTCTGAGGAATGGATAAATGTGTCCCATCGAGTGAGAGGTATCCACCTGTTAAGGCTTTCCAATCACTTCCCAAGATAATTGAGTAATTTCTTACATGCATGTCAATTACGCTAATGCTGAGGGTTGTCCTTATCTCAGGATGAGCGAAGAAAACCAAGGTCACATCCTTAATCTCGCCTATGGTTGTTTTTTGTAGACTATTATAGGAGAGCAGGATTCTGGCATTTTCATTTGTACAAGACAAGCCTAGCTCCTCCATAATAATATTCGACATCACACTTGGGCCCGAACCACCATCAATGAGGCAACAATGGGCAATCTTATCCATAATCTTTACAGAAATATAAAAAGATGGATATTTTTACAGGGTATCTAAAGTTATGTACACCTACTTTATTTATAGAATAATCCTCTTCATTTACCTCTTAGGAAATATTGGCTACAACGAAATATTTTCCTTCCATGAATTGTTTCAGATGCATCTATTGTTCAGGGATGACAACCATGTCTAGAAGGGTTGCATCTTCTGTTTTTCTAACCACTTCTCCTTGGGGAAGACCATTTCTTTCAAGTTGTTCTTCATACTCTTAACAATTATGCTGAGCGGAATCGAGATTATCAATGGATTTTTCCTCAAGCCTATGATAGTAGGGGGAAGGAAATGCATTGTAGTAATGCATGAATGCGACTTGGTTTTGAGGGCGAATGAGTTCGAGGATTTGATTGTATAACTTGGTGAAAAGAAAGTTGAAAGACTTGATGGTCTCACCATTCTTGTAGGTGACGTTATTGTATTCCCTTAACTTCTCGGCTGGGCTTTTAGATTTCCCATAAGAGGATCATAACCAATAGATTAACTCCTCCCAAGTAGACAAAATCTTAGGAGGAAGGTCAAAGAAGTCAACTGCAACCTTTCCTTCCAAGGAATTTATGAATAAGCACATGAAAGTATCATTGTCATAAGCCCCTATGTTATGAAAAGCATTAGAAAATGCCACTAGGTGTTCGTTTGTAGTGACAGTGTTATTTCCTGAAAACCTAGGAAGATGCTCTTTAAATTTAGGAAGTGGACGAGTAGTAGGTGCTAGGTTAAGAGGAGAGGACACATGCCGTGGTGTGGTTGTGGAGTCTTCTTCGAACCGAAAAATCCCATACTTTTTAATGACTTTGGTGGGGTTTGTGGTAGATTGTACATGGATATGGTGGCTATATAAGTTACCAATCACTGATGATGATGAATATTGAGAAGATGGAGCACTCCCAATGCCACCAAATCCACCACTATATGCCATCTTGTGGATAATAGATGAGGGAAAGAAAGACGAACTGGATGAATCAGATAAAGTTCTCCTTAGATAACATTGTTGGGCAGATAACACAATGTTTCTTCTTCCTATTTCAACAATAGGATTGATTTCAGGTGACAAGCCTCTTCTTCTTCTAGAAGCACTAGAATCTAAGGACATGAAAGAAAGGCCCAAACTGAAGAAACAAAAGGTTACTGCTGATTTCTAGGCTGTCTACGTCTAGATTCCAATCATTCTTGAGCACTAATATCTCGTTCAATTGCTGCCCAAGAATGGTTAAGCTCAACACGGGTATTGGCAGTGTCTAAAATAGTATGAAACAAGTTCAAAGCAATGCTGGGTTGGTCTTGGAGACTGGGCTCAAGATTGGGTTTCTTTGCAACAGTCACAATCATTAAGAATAAAACAATCAAAAAATCAATATCAAAAAAGGAAAGATGTATCGATGAAAATCGAGTAAAAAAAATTAACCAGAGAGATATCGAAGATCTCCCCAGTATGGTTTCCAAATAAATGTCGAGGAAAAGATATGAAATGATCTTAGTCAAGCATTTTCAGATTCTGCTTGGCTAAAGAAAAATAGATGGTAATCTCACCCTATGTTTATAGCCAAAAAAAATAACATCCTAACACACAAGTATTAATTAAAAGTGCTTAGGATAGTCTTTTATCAATAAAAAGCTTGCTAGAAATTTACTTTTTATGCAATTTTCTGAATATAACAGTTGCTGAAATAAATGTAAAGACATAAGTAAAAACACCAAAATGATAATCAAGACACATGAGACATAAATAAATTCTTTATTTCATTCCATTTCACCAAAGAGTTGTTCTTTTAGAAAATTTCATGTAGAAATTTAGGACCAAAGTCAAACTTAGACATCCCAGATGGAACATACAAAAGGACCTCCGACAGAAAATAAAAAAATTGAACTGTAAAAGTTGGATCAACTTGCCACAGATTGCTGCCCACTTGAATCTGCATAATAGGCTTTGTCAGTCATGAAAACTAATTGACAAACATAAAATTCTTCACAAACTATCAAAGATAGATCAACACCTTTGAAAAACAAGTGTCTGAATGATGTAATTCARCCCCAAATCTTGCTGTCTACAATAAGACCCTKCTATCATAAAAATAATTAGGCTTGTGATAAATTAAGGAATGAATGAAAATTGAACTATCTCATCATAAACTCAAAGATAAAACCTTAGTATTCTTCTCCTTCTATCCTCCTCTTGTTCCTCCCTTTCCTTTTGCCTTTAAACAAATTAGAATTGGTTGAAGTAGTTGAACCAACTCATTAGTTAAGTTAATTAAAAGACTCAACCAACTTTTAGTTAGGGGGAAAAGTAATAATCATAATAAGGGTTATAAATAAATAATAACTAGTAGGTGTAACCCCTTGTGACTCCCTTTAACTCTTAACAATCATAACGTACAAGTTAATTAAGCAAAAAACACCTCCTTGTGACTCCCATCCATATTAACATTTGGCAATTAATTTCAAAATATTTAATATTATCTTCAAAACATATATTACTCATATATCCAAAGAAAACACGTTGTCCAAAATTTCTAAAGTCAACTGTCATCAACCATAAATAACATAACAACTCAAAAACCATATTTCCCACTCTGAGATGCAATCTTCCCTTGATTGCTGCTGTCACCCTTCAATTTTCCTAAATTTGGCTTTGGTTGCACTGAGCCTTTAGGCCTAATCTCCCTGATCCTATGGGAAAAATCGTCACTCAAATGCATCCGGGAAGACACAGATTTGTCAGAGTCATTGGAGGGTGAGGAAGGGGCTGCAGTGGATTTTCCTTTGTCAAGGGAATGGTGGGCCTCAATTTTAAATCTTTTGCTATCATGGGAGGACTTCACTGGTGAGTGGTCAGGGGCATCTTGGACAATCTGATTATTAGGTGGAGGAGAAGGAAAAGACAAATTGGGCCAGACACGATGTTGGGAGATTACCGGGTGGAGAATCTCTTGCCATCCATAATTTTTGGGAACCTCGGGTTGCAATGAGACATGAGGGGGCACATGAATACTAGGGGCTTGCGGAACTTGGAAGGGTGGCCTTTCAGGTCTAGGTTGGACCACTCCTTTCCCAATCCAATTGAAAAATCTTGCCTGAAACAATTGGCCTAACTCTTGTGAGTCAATGTCAAAAGGTATGGAGAACCTTGCCTTCTTGGGCCTCTGTTCCAATTACCTCTCCCTCTATTGCCTCTGCCATGGCTACCTCGGCTGAAAAATACTCATTCTTGCATGCATGATTGACTAGAAAATTGTCTTTTAAATAACCTTACATGACAACTCTTTAAAAATATGAAATAGATTTTGGCTCAGCAACGTATCAAACTCATGCAATCTAATTCATACAAATTGTTAAATTATTTGTCAATGAGAAGGGGGTGAAAACAGGGTTATGGGATATGCGAGGGGTTTGTAAAAAACATGATATAATGAGGGGGGGAAAACACGGTTACTACTCAAAGACAACAACAATTAACTATAATGCAATCCAAAGAAAACATTCATTGTAATCCAACCAAGACAATGTAACTTCCAAGTGCTTCAATACAAAATTCTTCTCGACTGTAATCAATTTTAGAATAGGGAGTGAAAAATGAATGTGGGAAGGCGATAAGGTTGTAATTAGTGAAAAGAAAAACAATGGTAGGGAAGGAGAGCGATTACTGTTCATAAAATTAATCAAGTGATCCATAAACCATTATGTAAGAAGGAAACACCTCAACCAAATGACCAGTGAGACCCAAAACAATTACTGTGTGAAGTTCCAACAATTCTGTGCATTAACTTGCTCATTGTTTGAAATCAAATACTTAAGACAGTGCCATCAACAAGACAATATGCATTCCAAAACACTCTGTAAGGGAACCCTGTTCCTTTGATTTATTCATTTGATATTTTAAGACAATTTCCAAATGCATAACCAGTCATTTGTTCAACATCAAAATCAACCACTGCACACACGTTATTTCAATCATCAAACACAACTCCAGGTCATGCTTGATTCTGTCCTCTAATTCATTAATAATCAAATTGCAATGAGGTTATACTGTCATAGTACCCATGCCTATAACTTTTAACATGCAAGATAACCATGTCTCATGCATAGTGGACAGTCAACACAATGACCCATCCTTATCTTGCAAAGATTCTGGCTTGCCAACTTAACACGCTGATAACAATCACTACTTCAACTCATATTATGCCATGAAATAACCTACCATTCGAAAAAACGCAAGTGTGTTTCTGTGACTGTAAAATTCTGATTTTCCTTGACTCTAGACATTTAAAAATGCCAGGCTTTCCATCCAACAAAACGAGGCAGCAACAACATACTCGACTTCATAATACAAATATTTAAATTGCAACAAGCCATGTTTAAACTCTGTGACTATATCTAAGGATGTAACCCAAAAAAAATGTCGATAGTAGGTACAATGGATAACCATGCCATAAATAACACTATGTAACATTCCCATTTGAAAATTTTAAACACACAGTCACAATATCATTAACTCAACCTATTGTGCTGAGCTATCAATCCATTACAAAGAGGCAACAACAATATTGCTCAAATTAATCAAACTGCAACCAAACCATACCATGTAAAACTTGTGCCCATCCTTGATGACGCAATCAAATAACCATAGCGCATATAGTGAATGGAATTTCCATAGTCATCACGGTTGCAATAACCATTTGGCCAAAAAACTCATAGTTACAGTGACCATTTATTCGTGGTGTAGGAACACCACACATACACATTCATTATGCGTGAAACATCATTAAACAATTATAACTAATGTTGAGTTTAACATCCCAATGACTTCAATGCAAAAGAAAGTGACTGTGTATCAACCCCAATCTTCAATCACCCAATTCACTGCTGAGCTTATTACTAGGACTGTCATAATAATCAACAACCCGACCTAACATGCTGTGGAAACCACACATACCCACACATTGACATGAAGCGACACTATGACTTACTCAATTAAAGACAATGCTGGGTTGTCAATTTATTTAAACACAAGGAGAGCAACTGTGTATTTGATTTGTCCAATTAACCATGCAGAGCTTATCCATTTATAATAACAAATGCAATGACTAGATACCAAAACCAACACCATTGTCACATAATCAACCGAGTGAGATGGTAATCAACTTTGCCGACAATACAAACCAATCCATAACAAATAATAGGAAACCCGACAGGCCACAATGGTAAAAGACAAAATGAAAAAGCACCAAGAAAAGTTTTAACACAAAAAGCAGAAGTCAAACTACCGTAAAGAAGAAAAGAGAAGAAAAAAAAATAAAGCATAGCTAAGCTACTATTATACATAAAACTCAATCAACGTTATAAATTTTCACGTTGGTCCCTCGCAATATTTCAAGCGAAGACTGTTAGTGCTGTAGGAAAACAATTGCTTCTGTAAATATTTTAGAATGTAAGGGTTAGTGTCCAAGACAAAAGCAACTTTGAAAGGTCCCAGCTCTTGGAATTTTGATGTAATTATCATCCCTTTGACGCACACAATTATATCATCAAGATAGAGATGGATATTGACCAATTCATCGAAAGTTGTGTGTATAGGTATTTTAAAAGCGATACTTGCATCAAGTAAGATAGAAAGCAGGAATTTGTAAGAAATGGTACCCCAATTAGTGATAAGAGTGGTTTTGTGAGCGTCTTCCCCTTTTACCTTGATTTTCTTGCAACCTAAAAAACTGCCAAGTAAGGGCCTCAACTGTGATTCTAAAACTTGCTGCAGAATTATTTCCATATTGAGAGAAGCAAAAGGATTTCTCATAATCGCTTGACTAAAAGTACGAAAATGAACGCAGGTTCTAATATGACCAGTGGTCTTCGAAGCATGTACCCAATTGGAAACCCATTCAGGGTGGACTGAAAAAATAATCCCAGCCCTTAAAAATTTCTCCAACTCCCTTTGAAAATTTTCTTTAAATGTAGAGTTAATAGATCTTTGTTCCTGCATAACTGGTTTCATGCCTTCCTTTATGGTAATAACATTCTGTAAAAAACCAGGATCAAAACCACAAAGATCCTCATAAGGCCAAGCATAAACATTTTGAAATCCACCAAGTAGCTTGGAAAACTTCATTTCTTCCTTATCAGAACATTGGGTACTTATGTTAACATACTTGAAGATTCGAGTGCCCTATTTTTCAAGGATATTGATTCACCCACCTTCATTCGTAACTCCTCTTCTCACTGTTTTTCTTTATTTCCTACATAACTCTATGAAAATGAACTCTCAAGAGGAGTCAAGCCCTTAGGAATATTATTGTTTTCTATGGATATGATCTCCTCGAGCTTAAGAGGTTCATCTTGAATGAAAGCACAAATGCTCTTATTTTTATGGAGGGCATGCAAATATTATACATTGTCAAGGATATATGGATGATATAGAGATTGAAAAGAACAATCATGCATGTGAGGCAAAAGTTGTTGATTAGGAGAAGCTGCAAAGACAACTAATCGACCAAATGTTGAATTCAACGCCCTCTTAACATGAGTGGTATTGAAAGATAGAAGGTTCGAGATAAGCACCCAACCAGTTTGGGATTATCATTCCATCATCTTGTTTCTAAGAGAGCACATTTTATGTATCAAGTTCACAACAAACTCAGAATCTCCAAAAACTGAAAGGTGACCACAACCAAGATTAAGGGCATTTTCAATGCCTAATAATAAAGCTTCGAACTTAGTGACATTATTTGTACAAGCAAACTTTAACCTGTAAGATAGATTATGAATTTTTCTTGCAGGGGAAACCAAGATAATGCCAACCCCATTACCGTCAGAGCGTGAACCATCAAAATGCATATGCCACATATCACCATCTAAATCGATTCTTTCCAAAGGAATATTATCCTCTTCAACAAAGATGGAATGCATTCTTAGGTCCTCTTCGATATAGTTTACGCTAGATTGTGGAACACTCTCCATGTATAGTGAAATTCTTCCCTCTCTAAGGACTATAATGTTCTTACCATTCCGAGGAATGAATAAATGTGTCCCGTCAAGTGAGAGGTATCCACCTGTTAAGACTTGCCAATCTCTTCCCAAGAAAATTCAATAATTTCTTACATGCATATCAATTACCTGAATGCTGAGGCTTGTCCTTATCTCAGGATGAGTGCATAAAACCAAGGTCACATCCTTAATCTCACCTATGGTTGTTTGTTGTAGACTATTATAGGAGAGCATATTTCTGGCATTTTCATTTGTACAAGACAAGACTAGCTCTTCCATAATAATCTTCGACATCACACTTGGGCTTGAACCACCATCAATGAGGCAACAATTGGCAATCTTATCCATAATCTTTACAGAAATATAAAAAGGTGGATTTTTTACAGGGTATCGAAATTTGTGTACACCTACTTTATTTAGAGAATAATCCTCTTCGTTTACCTCTTTGTAAAGATTGGCTACAACGAAAACTTTTCCTTCCATGAATTGTTTCATATGCATCTGTTGTTCAAGGACGACAACCATGTCTAGAAGGGTTGCATCTTCTTTGATGTTGGCCAATTGATTCAAGATATTAAATTTGGAAGAGGGGAGAGGGGGAGTGATTCCTTGACTCTTAGGAACCTTAGGAACCTGGAGAGTAGCAGTGGTTGAGGATGAGCTCGGGCTAGAGGAACTGCGGGGAGAATAAAATTTTCCCTTGGGAGCATAGGCTTTGTTCCTAGTATTGATTACCATGACATCTTGTGGCTCTGCAAAATCTAGGACAACAATAGTATCTTTTGGTATTTTAACAAAGATCTTATCTTTGGCACTCTTCTTTATCTCACATGTGGTTTCCTCGCAAATGTTACACAAACTTTGAGGCAGGATATCTTTAGGCTGAAAATTATTTTGAATTGGATTTCTAAAAGGGGCTGCAGAAGAGGATGACGCTCCAGGGGTGAGAGGGGAGACAATTTCCTTTCACTCAAAAACTATCATACGTTTATTCATATCTTGTACTAGATTTAATAGGGATAACATGTCTATTTGTCTACTCGATTCTCCCTGGGGAAGACCGGTTCTTTCAAGATGTTCTTTATACTCTTAACAAGTATGCATAGTGGAACTGAGATTATCAATGGATTTTACCCCAAGCCTATGATGGTAGGGGGAAGGCAATGTATTGTAGTAATGCATGAATGCAGCTTGGTTATGAGGGTGAATGAGTTCGGGGATTTTATTGTATAACTTGGTGAAACGCAAGTTGAAAGACTTGATGGTCTCACCATTCTTATAGGTGATGTTATTGTATTCCATTAACTTCTTGTCTAGGATTTTAGATTTCCCATAAGTGGATTAGAACCAGTATATTAACTCCTCCCAAGTAGACACAATCTTCGGAGGAAGGTCAAAGAAGTCGGCCACAACCTTTCCTTCTAAGGAATTTACGAATACACACTTGCAAGTATCATTGTCATTAGCCCCTATGTTATGACAAGCATTAGAAAATGCCACCGGGTGTTCGTTTGTAGTGACAATGTTATTTCCTGAAAACTTAGGAAGATTCTCTTTAAATTTAGGAAGTGGACAAGTAGCACGTACTAGGTTAAGAGGAGAGGACACATGCCATGGTGTGGTTGTGGCGTCTTCTTCGAACTGAAAAATCCCATACATTTTAATGACTTTGGTGGGGTTTGTGGTAGATTGTACAGGGATATGGTGGCTATATAAACTACCAATCACACGATGAATATTGAGAATATGGAGCACTCCCAGTGGCACCATAGCCACCACTAGATGCCGTCTTGTGGATAATAGACGAGGGAAAGAAAGACGAACTGGATGAATCAAATAAATTTCTCCTTAGAATACTTTGTTGGGCAGATAACAAAACGTTTCTTCTTCCTATTTGAACAATAGGATAGATTTCAAGTGACAATCCTCTTCTTCTTCTAGAAGCACGAGAATCTAAGGACATGAAAGAAAGGCCAAAACGAAAGAAATAGAAGGTTACTGCTGATTTCTAGGCTGTCTACGTCTAGCTTCCAATCGTTCTTGAGCACTAATATCTCACTCAATTGCTGCCCAAGAATGGTTAAGCTCAACAAGGGTATTGGCAATGTCTAAAATATTATGAAACATGCTCAAAGAAATACTGGTTTGGTCTTGGAGACCGGGCTCAAGATTGGGCTTCTTTTCAACAGGTACAATTATTAAGAATAAAACAGTCAAAGAATCAATATCAGTAAAGGAAATATGTATCAATGAAAATCGAGTAAAAAAAATTAACTAGAGAGATATCGAAGATCTCCCCACTATGGTCGCCAAATAAATGTTGAGGAAAATATATGAAATGATCTTACTCAAGCATTTTCATATTCTTCTTCACTAAAGAAAAATAGATGGGAATCTCATCCTATGTTTATAGCCAACAAAAATAACATCCTAACTCACAAGTATTAATTACAAGTGCTTAGGCTAGTCTTTTATCAATAAAAAGCTTGCTGGAAATTTATTTTTTATGCAATTTTTTGAATATAACAGTTGCTAAAATAAATGTAAATACATAAGTAAAAACACCAAGATGATAATCAAGACAGATGAGACATAAATCAATCCTTTATTTCATTCCAATTCACCAAAGAGTCATTCTTTTACAAAATTTCATGCAGAAATTTAGGACCAAAGTCAAACTTAGACATCCTCGATGGAACATACAAAAGGACCTCCGACAAAAAATAAAAAAATTGAAATCTAAAATTTTGATCAGCTTGCCACAGATTGCTTCCCACTCGACTCTGCACAATAGCTTTTGTCAGTCATGAAAACTAATTCACAAACAGACAAGTCTACATAGACTATCAAAGATAGATCAACACCTCTGAAAAACAAGTGTCTGAATGATGTAATTCAACCTCGAATCTTGCTTTCTACAATGAGACCCTGCTATCATAAAAAGAATTAGAATTGTGATAAATTACGGAATGAATGAAAACTGAACTATCTCAGCACAAACTCAAAGAAAAAACCTTAGTATGCTTCTCCTTCTATCCTCCTCTTGTTCCTCCCTTTCCTTTTGCCTTTAAACAAATTAGAATTGGTTGAAGTAGTTGAACCAACTCATTAGTTAAGTTAATTAAAAGACTCAACCAACTTTTAGTTAGGGGGAAAAGTAATAATCATAATAAGGGTTATAAATAAATAATAACTAGTAGGTGGGACCCCTTGTGACTCCCTTCAGCTCTTAACAATAATAACATACTAGTTAATTAAGAAAAACACACCTCCTTGTGACTCCCATCCATATTAACATTTGACAATTAATCTCAAAATTTTTGAAATTATCTTCAAAAGATATATTACTCATATATCCAAAGAAAACATGCTGTCCAAAATTTATAAAGTCAACTGTCATCAACCATAAATAATATAAGAACTCAAAAACCATATTTCCCACTCTGAGATGCAATCTTCCCTTGATTGCTGTTATCGCCCTTCGATTTTCCTGAATTTTCCTTTGGCTGCGCTGAGCCTTTAGGCCTAATCTCACTGATCACATGGGAACAATCATCCCTCAAATGCATCCGGGAAGACACGGATTTGTCAGAGCCATTGAAGGGAGAGGAAGGGGAAATAATGGATTTTCCTTTGTCAAGGGCAAGGTGGGCCTCATTTTTCAATATTTTGCTAGCATGTGAGGACTGCGCTGGCGAGTGGTTAGGGGTAKCTTGGACAATCTGATTGTTAGGCGGAGGAGCAGGCAAAGACAAATTGGGCTAGCCACGATGTTGGGATAGTGTCATGTGGACAATCTCTTTCCATCTGTCATTTTCAAGAACCTTCGGTTGCAATGAGACATGAGGGGGCACATGAATACCGGGGGCTTGCAGAACTTGGAAGTGAGGCCTTTCAGGCCTAGGTTGGACCACTCCTTGCCCAATCCAATTGAAAAATACGGCCTGAAACAACTGTCCTAACTCTTGTGAGTCAACATCAAAATGTATGGAGAACCTTGGCCTTCTTGGGCCTCTGTTCCAATTACCTCTCCCTCCATTTCCTCTGCCATGGCTACCTAGGTTGAAAAAATTTGATCCTGCATGCATGATTGATTAGAAAATAGTATTTTAAATAACCATACATGACAACTCTTTAAAAATATGAAATATATTTTGGCTCAGCAACGTATCAGACTCATGCAATCTAATCCATACAAATTGTTAAACTATTTTTGAATGAGCAGGGGGTGAACAAAGGGTTATGGGATATGCGAGGGGTTTGTATTGAGCGAAACATGATATAATGAGGGGGGGAAAAAACATGGTTACTTCTTAAAGACAACAACAATCAACTGTAATGCAAGCCAAAGAAAACATTCACTGTTATCCAACCAAGACAATGTAACTTCCAACTGCTTCAATACATAATTATTCTTGACTGTAATCAATTTTAGAACAGGGAGTGAAAAATGAATGTGGGAAGGCGATGGGGTTGTACTTAGAGAAAAGATAAATAATGGTAGGTAAGGAGAGTGATTACTGTTCATAAAATTACTCAAGTGATCCATAAACCATTATGTAAGAAGGAAACACCTCAACCAAATGACTAGTGAGACCCAAAACAATAACTGTGTAAAGTTCAAACAATTTTGTGCATTAACTTGCTAACTGTTTGAAATCAAATACTTAAGACAATGTCATCAACAAGACAATATGCATTCCACAACACTCTGTAAAGGAGCCCCATTCCTTTCATTTATTCATTTGATATTTTAAGACAATTTCCAAATGCATAACCAGTCATTTGTTCAGCATCAAAATCAACCACTGCACACACATTATTTCAATAATCAAACACAACTCCAGGTCGTGCTTGATTCTGTCCTTTAATACATTAATAATCAAATTTCAATGAGGTTATACTGTCACAGTACCCATGCCTGTTACTGTTAACATGCAGGATAATAATTTCTCATTCATAGTGGACAGTCAACACAATGAACCATCCTTATCTTTCAAAGATTCTATCTTGCCAATTTAAAATGCTGATAACAGTCACTACTTCAACTCATACTATGCTGTGAAATAATCGACCATTCGACAAAACACAAGTGTGTTTCTGTGACTCTAAAAGTACAATTTTCCTTGACTCTATACATTCAAAAATGTCGGGCTATCGATCCAACACAACGAGGCAACAACAACATACTCGACTTCATGATACAAATATTTAAATTACAACAAGACATGATTAAACTCTATGACTATCTCTAAGGGCGCAACCCAAAAATAATATTGATAACAAGTACAGTGGATAACCATGCCATAACTACCACTATGCAAAATTCCCATTTGAAAATTTTAAACACAGTGTCACCGTATCATTAACTCAACCTATCATGCCGAGCTATCAATCCATTACAAAGAGGTAGCAACAATATTGCTCAAATTAATCAAACTGCAACCAAACCATACTGTGTAAAACTTGTGCCCATCCTTGATGATGAAATCAAATAACCATAGCGCATATAGTGGATGGAATTTCCATAGTCATCCCGGTTGAAATAACCATTTGGCCAAAAAACTCATAGTTACAGTGACCATTTATTCATGGTGTAGGAACACCACACATACAAATGCATTAAACGTTAAACATCATTAAACAATTGTAACTAATGCCGAGTTTAACATCCCAACGACTTCAATGCAAAAGACAATGACTACGTATCAACCCCAATCTTCAATCACCCAATTCAATGTTGAGCCTATTACTTGGACTGTGTTGGCAGCCCCACAATATTTTTACCTCTTAAAGCAATGATTAATAAATTTTGTAGCTGCCTCCGCTTCATCACATGATCATTGCTATTTGAAAGATGAGTTTTGGGCTATAAAGGGTTTTTATTTTTCTTAGTTCTCGTTTTCATGCTTCGTTCATGAATGAAAGCATGAACGAAGCATTGAAACTTATGAATTTATTACAATTGAATTTAAGGCTTATTTCCCTAGGAGAATAAATGTCCATACAAACCTTTTTAAGAATGATATTTTGCTTTAAGGCCTATCTCATGTCAATAAATAGATGTTTTAAAATTTCTCATTGTTATAAGTTATACTCTGGACCTTTAAATGATACACCAAGAATCGATTGATGTTAGGCTATGAGTTTGTTTCATGTATGATTCTTGGTAAATCCTTTCTATGGTTGCTATGCTTTGATTTGTCAAGCACCTCTTTTCCTAACCTTAAAATGAGCAACTCCACCTTTTACACAATGATGATACTCAAATGCATCTGGTCATATTCTGTACTCTGCTGATAGTGGAAGTTTGAAAACGACATGTCCATCATTTCAAGTTAAGTCTCAGGCTTTGTTCTGTACTCTCGATGATTCATTACACAAAACACCTGATTCTCGTATGAAACCCCTCATTCCTTCATTTAATTCGCACAAGGGTTTTATTTCGTTGGTTTTATCCCTGGTTCTTCCTGTTTTGTGAAACCCTTCATGCTTACAGTGATTTCTATTTCCCCCGTGACTAATTTTTTGAATCCATATGGCCCCTGTTGTCTGTGTCGAGCCAAATGGCTCACAAAATCTGCTCCTGTATGACGACGCAAGGGAAGACCTTAAGGGTCAAGGCTGGCTCGAATTTCTTGAGAAATTTCAAGGTTACAACTTGCAAGCGGCCCAGGAATTCGCCCTCTCTTTCGATGGATGTCGAGCCAAAGTGGGTGACATTCAAATTGAAATCACCGAGGATTTTTTGAGCCAGACAACATGTCTTCCCCTTAGTGGGCAAAAATGGTTTACAAATTCCAAATTAGAGGAGGTGTCGTGGAGTCTGTTATTTACCTCTAGGAAAATCCAGTGCTGTGATAAAGGTATGCCTATATCTCTGTTAAAGAATAGGTGGAATGGTTTATTGGTGGTTTTAAGGCAGTTTGTTAACTATGAAGGTCGCTTTGGCCTCGTTTTTCTTTACCACATAATACTGTTAATGAACTTCATCGGTTTCCAGTTGAACATGAATTTCTATTTATTGAGAAGTTTATATAAAATGGACAAGAGGTATAAGAGACAATGTTTGAATTCCAGTTTATTTCATCATGGGTTGATAAGGATGCTGTTAGTCCATCATTTAAAATTGCAGGGTGACGATTGGGATACTTTACTATCTCAAAATGGCTTTGTTACATCCAACCCCATAGAGGTTCATAAGCCTATGTTAGAAGAAAACCCTATCCCTTCCATTGATAGAACAATCTCCTCATCCAAAGAACCCTGTGGTAGGGACAATCTCGATGAGCCCATGTTCGAGCAACAAGATTTTGACCCAAGAGCCATTGATTTTCATGAGCACGAGTAGTACATCTTCCCTAACACCTTTGCAAAAACCGTAAACATGGCCTCACGCAAACTGTCTAAAAATGACTCGGATATAGGGTTTAAATACAAAAGGCCAAGGAGATTAATCTCTAGGAGCCTACGAAATAAATCAAAGTCTCATATGAGATCGATCAAAGCGATCGAGGTCCATGAGAGATTAGATTTTGAGATCGAAAAATTCTCGGTGAGAGAAGACCCAAGTTACCTCAAACCAGATCTCGGCTAGACCTACGATTTCGTAGAAAACCTGCCACCGTGCCTGAAACATAGCGAAGGCTTTCCAGGGATCAAACTCGGTAAAGAACCCATAGACAACAGTGGTAGCATTCTGACGCACGACCATGGGTATCCTCAACCAACTGTCTCAGATCCATGGTGTGAGGTGTGTTTATTTTGGATAGAAAAATATTACAGAGATGTCCCCTCCCTTCAAGCGAAGATCAAGACCCTCATAGCTCAGATTGACTCGTTAACACATGAAAACCACAGAGTCAAGGTTAGTGCACATAGGCTAGGAAATCGTTTGAAGAGAACTGGAAACGTCATAATAAAAAATGCTGAGTGTGTCAAAGCAGTGATAAATTCTGAGGTTTTATGAGCCAAATTTAGCATTCAGTTGAAAGGTAAAAGATTTGTGTGATTTTGTTGATTTGTTCTTAATTAATATAGATTGAATTGTTTTTCTGCTGTTTAAAATAAGACTAGCTACAGAATCAGCAGATTCTATAGCCAGTCTRTTTTCATTCGAAATAATGGAAAATGGTGGTTAAATGAATATCTAAATTTCTTTATTTTCATTTTTCCTTTCATGACATCGTGCAGCTTATGGAGACATAATGATATGGAGCATTTTTGGGGTCATTARCCATTTCTTTGGCTCATTTTGTAAACAGAAACAAACTCTTTTAATCTTAAGAGATATAGTATGATATTGAGTGGTTTTATTACCCTCTATTTTTGTAATTACCAAATCATCCTGGGATTTGATTCTATCTTAAAAGATAGTATGCTTAATTTTCCTAAACTCTTTAAATACTATAGTTTTTTGTAATGAAACCATCATCGCCTAGGGCAGAAGATGGACGATTGATTTATAGACTTTAATGGAACAACAATACATATTTCGGCTTTAGATTCTTGTGGATGGTGTCTTCATTTAAGTTTTGTTTATCCTGATGTGATAATAGGTTTTGATAGCTTTAGTCTTCATGATTTATTATATTTTGGGATAATTCTTTTATAAATGTTGTCCACAAATGATGCTTTAGATATTAATCATGTGATCATCTATTCAACTTCAATTACAGGATTTCTCCTTAATTTTCGTTGAAATATTAAATGCAAGGTTATAGCTAACATACTTTTCTTAATGTAATTACTTGCAATCATGAGATCACAATAACTATTTTTACCACTCTTTATGTCATTAAAATTCAACTGCCAACACAATTGTTCTGCATTTATTCAGAACAAATTTAAGGTTCATTGCAGGTTTTCCTCCTGGACAAGGTGGTTAGATGTTCTCTAATTGTACAGATGTTTGGATGCATATCATTAGCTCGCTAACATGTTAGCTTATTTACATTTTTCTTCTATTTGTTTATCACTGAATTCAAACATATGTTTTGGCTTTTGACTATCCATACATTTCCATTTCATAACATTTTCTTTTATTAGTTTAAGACTTATAAAGGAAAAATCAAAAAATATTTTTATGTGCTTTCTTTATCTGCATCTTCAAAGTAGTCATTTTCACATTGTGTTTTCGTAAGTTTAGATTAAAACTTGAGCTTGCAAATAATGTCCATAAATAAGAGTTATCTATCTTTTGCTTAAATACATCTACTACAGTTACATTAGAGCATATGTACAGACACACACACACACGCACACACACACACACACACACACACACACACACACACACACACACATATATATATAGTGTTCAATAATTAGATAGTTATTTCTTTCTTTTATTTTGTTTCTTTTAGGATTTTTAGATTGGATAACGGAGCCATTAAACCCGCCAGAACACGTTATACCAAACGACTTGGGTTACTTAGACAACCTCGGACTAGACTCGTTATTCCAATTGATGGGCGGTCATTTTTTCTCGTCAACAGACTGTCACGATAATCAACAACCCGACCTAACATGCTGTGGAAACCACACATACCCACGCATAGACATGAAGCGACATTGTGACTTACTCAATTTAATTAAACACAAGGAGAGCGATTGTGTATTTGATTTGTCTAATTAACCATGCAGAGCTTATCTATTTATAATAACAAATGTAGTGACTAGATACCAAAACCAACACCATTGTCACATAATCGACTGGGCGAGCCGGTAAGAAACTCTGTCGACAATACACACCAATCCATAACAACTAATAGTAAACCCGATAGGCCACAACCGTCTTCTCTATCAACCCTCGGACTTGGGGAGTCGAGGGTTTGTTATGTGGACCAACACAGGGAGGCTAGAGTTGACTCCTCTCAATGGTGAAAACCTCCGAGACCAACGATGCACACACAAAKAAAACCACAATTCATTTCGTGGAGAGGTGACAAATCCCGCGACAGGAGAGGATATGAATAGAGGAGTAAGGATTCAATTCGGCCTCAAAATGATACTTAACACGCAGGGTATAACCCTCGTGGCTCTTCATTTAAACAACCACAACACTGAGGTGAAAACAAGGTCGAGAAAGAACAATATAACCCATTATGCGACCATTAGTGGTGAAAACAAACCAATTCCCAAGTGAACAAAGCGTAGTGACACAAGGTGCTTCCAACCATTAAAACCCATAAAATCCAAAGAATGGGTATGGTGATACGAATGCGTGAAGACAATTAGCCACCCAAGACCAAACAAAACCCTCCAACTAAACCAACAAGAATGACAGAGAGATTTTATGGCTGCTAACACCCAGGATGACCAATAACACCGTGACTTCAACATTATTGCAGAGAAAACCATCAACGCTTCATTCCAAAAATCACGATTTTACACAGTTGCAATAAAGAAAGAACAACCCATACATTCGAGCCAATATCTATCTCATAACCAGAGCAGACTCATGAATGGAAAAAAAAAGACATACCTGTAATCAAAACACCTTAACACGCGAGTTGGATGAGCGGTTCCTCTTTGCTTGAAAATTAGAGCATAACCACAACAACACAGTTGAAAAATAGCCCGATTAGGGTGGTAGATAGTTGAAGGAGTAAATTTGATGTGTAGTAAATGCACGTTGCCTCCACCCTCTAGTGATCCAATTCATCAGTACACGCCAACCATTAATCCATTAACTCAATTAATTAAACCATGTATCAAAACCATCAACCATTAAAACCCATAGCGCGACCATATCACATTTCTAACTTATTCCATAACATAAATCAACCATGTTCCATATAAMTCAACAAATCGCTAACCATTAGCTTATTGCTAGGTTTAACAATGACCATTTAAATTCCAATGCATGTATAATATTATATTTTCATAGTTTAATTCCTTTGCATTTTGTTGCATTGCTTTCATTTCCTTCCAATTGCTTGTATGTGTTGTTGCTAACATGTTTATTATGTAGGTCTCCTAGTAATAGATCCAATAAAAGATAGTAGTGATAACAAACGATAACATGGCTGTTGTAAAATAAAAATTGAGCCTAGAGCAACAAAAAAACCACAGAACATGCCTTATCCATCGCCAATAAAACAAGATGTTATCACCATGAAGCAATTTTGAGCAGTAGCACAACATCAAAATAGGAACCAGAACTAATCTCCAATCTACAAGGGGTTCCCACCTACTAGTATTATTTAGGTTTTATAATAATAGGCTTTATCAAAACGTTTCATGCAAAACTTCGTTGTGATTTTTAATTGTCAACAAACTGGCGACTCCACATAAAAATTTGTTTTCAATAGATTTAGAACTAAGAACTCATGGTTTCGTAGACCAAGAACAACGGGTCAAGAAGATATAACCAGGAAGATTATGCAACAGGGGGGAGCGAGTTGATTTAATGGAAAGATGACTGGGAATTTGGGAATAACTCATGAAAAGTGTTAAGTATGAGGGGTTTTACCATTGTATGCATAATCATTCGACCAAAATTTGCTTTTAACTTTAAGGAGAATTTTTTTTTAGACTTTCTCTTAAAAATCTCAATGGATGAAGAAATGACAAGAAGAAGCGGGAAATAAACAATTCTTTATAAGACAATAGTGGAAATATATAACAATTTCAAGGGTCCTTTAGAAGAGACATTGTAACAGTTGTGTAAGCTTGATTGTTATTGACTAACAATGCTTTGCAGGAGTGTCGCTGTGGCAGAATTGATCCAACATCCTATTTTGACCAAATTAACTAAAAGATGATAAAATCATGTCAAAAGTAAAAATGCGTTAACTAAGACAACAGTAATAAAAGACAAAATGAAAAAGAAGCAAGAAAAGTTTTAACACAGAAAGAAGAAGTCAAACTACCGTAAAGAAGAAAAGAGAAGCACAAAAAATAAAGCAGAGCTAAGCTACTAGTATACAAAAAACCCAATCAGCATTAGAACTTTTCACGTTGGTCCCTCACAATATTTAAAGCGAGGACTGTTAGTGCTGTAGGAAAACAATTGATTCTGTAAATCTTTTAGAATGTAAGAGTTAGTGTCCAAGACAAAAGCAATTTTGAAAGGGCCCAACTCTTGGAATTCTGTTGTAATTATTAGTCCTTTGACGAACACAATTAGATCATCAAGATAGAGGTGGATACTGACCAATTCATCAAAAGTTGTGTGTATAGGTCTTTTAAAAGCAATACTTGCATCAAGTAAGCCAAAAATCAGACATTTTTAAGACATGGTACCCCAATTAGTGATAAGAGTGGTTTTGTGAGCGTCTGCCCCTTTTACCTTGATTTTCTTGTAACCTAAAAAACTACCAAGTAAGGTCCTCAACTGTGATTCTACAACCTACTGAAGAATTATTTCCATATTGAGAGAAGGAAAATGATTTCTTATAATCGCCTGACTGAAAGTGAGAAAATGAATGCAGGTTCTAATATCACCAGTGGTCTTCGAAGCAGGTACCCAATTGAAAACCCATTCAGGGTGGACTAAAAAAATAATCCCAGCCCTTAAAAAATTCTTCAACTCCCTTTGAAAAGTTGCTTTAAATGCAGAGTTAATAGATCTTTGTTCCTGCATAACTGGTTTCATGCCTTCCTTGATGGGAATAACATTCTGTAAAAAACCAGGATCAAAACCACAAAGATCCTCATAAGGCCAAGCATAAACATTTTGAAATCCACCAAGTAGCTTGGAAAACTTCATTTATTCCTTATCATAACATTGGGTACTTATGTTAACGTTCTTTGAAGATTCGAGTGCCCCAATGTTCAAGGAGATGGCTTCACCCACCTTCATTCGTAACTCCTTTTCTTTTTGTTTTTCTTTATTGCCTACATCACTCGATGAAAATGAACTCTTGAGAGGAGTCAAGCCCTTATGAATCTTATTGTTTTCTATGGATATGATCTCCTCAAGCTTAAGAGGTTCATATTGAATGAAAGCACAAATGATATTATTGTTAGGGAGGCCCTGCCATGATTCTACATTGTCAGGGATATATGGACGATATAGAGATTGAAAAGAACAATCAGGCCTGTGAGGAAAAAGTTGTTGATTAGGAGAAGCTGCAAAGACATCTAACCGATCAACCATTGAATTCAAATCCCTCTTAACATGAGTGATGTTGAAAGGTAGAAAGTTCGAGATAAGAGCCCAACCATTTTTGGAGTATCATTCCATCATCTTGTTGCTAGGAGAGAACATTTTACGTATCAAGTTCCCAACAAGCTCAAAATCTCCAAAAACTGAAAGGTGACCACAACCAAGATTAAGGGCATTTTCAATGCCTAATAATAAAGCTTCGAACTTAGTGACATTGTTTGTACAAGCAAACTCTAACATGTAAGACAAATTATCAATTTTTCCTGTAGGGGAAACCAAGATAATTCAAACCCCATAACCTTCATTAGAGCGTGAACCATAAAAGTGCATATGCCACATATCATCATCTAAATCGATTCTTTCCAAAGGAATATCATCCTCTTCAGAAAAGATGGAATACACTCCTAGGTCTTCTTTGATATAATTTACGCTAGATTGCAGAACACTCTTTATGTAGGGTGAAATTCTTCCCTCTCTATGGACTATAATGTTCTTAACATTCCAAGGAACATATATGTTAGGGTCCTATAAATTATAGGAAGTCTGATTATTTAGTTTCTATCTGTCATTCCTCGCATGAAAGCTCCCAGATTTCCTATTTTATTTGGAGGTATTTTCGCCTGTTAGTGTCTACCAGTCTGGTCAGTCGCCAGTGATCAAATATTCTCTTTCAAGTTTGTTAATAAGGTCTTAGGTCAAATTTTTATATTTTCAAATAAAATTTGGTCATTAGTTACCAGTGAAGTTAGTGCTACTCCCTCCACTTGCTCATGGTTGTCATCATCTAGGTCATGGTATAAGATTCATATTTGATATGCAATCATAAATTAAATCATATTCATAAATTGAGTCATCATTAAAGGGAGTTAGCAGATTAGAGGAAAAAGAATAAAGGTAATTTCTCCCTGTGAAATGTCATGCCACCATCATTAGCAAAAATTGACCTCCATCTCATCACCATCCCGAAATGTCTTTTGTCTTATGATTTTCAGCCTACCATCCAAATTACACTATAAAAACCATACAATCATACTCAAAGAGTCCAAGAAACTCACCTTTGGCACACCAAGAACAATCTACTCAAAACATGTCACTTGGAAAATCTTTGAAGACACATTTCCTAGAAATGTCCTGTTTATTCATCTTTTTTCTGGACAGATTGTGACCAATCAGAGATGCAAATTGGGAAATTGAAGGATTTTTGTTTCCAAAACATCTTCATATAAAAAATAACTCTTTTATTTTATGCACAGTTATTATGGTTAAAGATATATCATCTCATCTTTGACCCCTATTTGTCTCTGCGTTTCTGGGAGTAGTTTTGGGAGATTGAATTTTTAGAAGCCATGGAGATGGATTTTTGTAGGTTTAAAGGTTTAGTGGTATTATAAACATTCCTTTATATCTCATCAAACCATAAATTTAGAGAAATCATGCTCAAAATCCATCCAAAAATTGCCTAAAATAGGACGCTACGTTTCTGCTGTATGGTCGCTATGCTTCTGCAGTTTTTAGTGACCAAATTAAAAATTCAAATGTGAAAAAATGAGACATTATGTTTGCAACATGGAGGAGGGTTTTGTTCCATACATACAAAATAACAAAAAACTCTCTCAATTTTGTAAAATTGTTTATGGTTAGAGAGATATAGCTACATCTTTGAGCCTTATGTTTGCAGAAAACACAAAAAAATTGACAATTTCGGGCTTGTACAGAAGCGCAACGAGCTCACACTACGCTTTTTCCTGGAGGCTCCAAATTCACTTTTCTTAGCATAAATGAATATATTATGAAGTTTAAATCTCAAATATACCACTAGTGGGCCAGGTCAGTATCAATTTTGCAGAAAAAAGTCAAAAAACGTGGCGAAAATTGCTTTCTGCCCATGTTTTCACCCAGGCGCTGTGCTTCTAGATCAGTTGTGGAAAATTCAGTTTTGTGATGTCTTGGAGTGACTATTTTTCTTGTTTAATGGTTCAGGAGGACATTATACATCCTCATATATATAGAACACTCATACTTTTTGAAAAATGATCAATGGAAGGCCTCCAAAAGTACCCTCAAAGATCACACTACGTTTCTGTAAAATTCGTTGTGTTTTTACCAGGAAATTTTACCAGCAGGATAAATTTTCAATTTTCCTTGGCCCAATTCGAATTCCAAAAACGTGGTTGACCTTATAAGGTGTCTATATGATGTAATAAAATGTATATGAAATGTTCATGAATATTTTAATGTAATTAAAGGGTCATTAAAATCAATCAAACAATTAGAGTAAAAAGGGGAAAATAGTTTTTGACTTCCTAGTCTTTAGTTTAGTTGGAGATTTTCTTGTGATTTGCTCCTATAATGAAGCTCCTATAATGAATAATTCGACCCCTCATAGGGGGAAATTTGTTTTGTATCTATATGTAGACCCAAGATATTCATGAGAGGGGTTGGAGTGTGTTATTTCATAGCTTTGGAGCTAGTGTACACCATTTTTTGACATAAATAATACAGTTGAGGCATTTACAAGATTCTTGTGTCATTTATATTGGTGAAGTACATCATATTATGTAAAATGTTTTATCATTATCTGTAATCATTTTATGTTTTTTTCAATTTCTAATCATTAAAAGGAAATCAATAGAACACAATTTGTCTAGTATACTCTGTCTCCGGCCTTTAGTGTTTTAAATGTTTTTCATCTGAAGTTAAGTAGAGGAATTCTTAGCTGCTCCTCTTCTTAGTGGACTTTCCCATATTGTTCCCTCTTATTAATTTCATTTAATCTGAATAGATCCAACATAGGTGCCTATCCTAACCTGTAATGTTTCCTGTAGAAACTGTCTTGATTGGACCAAGCCAGTGAGCCCATTGCCCAATGGCCCATTTTACCTGTTCTACCCGACCAATTTAGAAAACCAAACTCTGAACTAGATAGCTAGCCTAATATCCAACCCAAACAAAGTTAAAAATTACAGAGAGATCCCTCTCTGATTCTTGGAGGGATAGATTCTTGACTCTAAGTGGTTTTGTGGTTACCCCTTCCGATTTCCTCCTTAGCCTGGAAAATTAAAGGGTGTTAACATAATGAAGACCATACTGGGGAATGAGCTTTCAGGTTCTCCAGAAAAGTATATCAGGTTCAGATTTGACTTCTAATGGTGAACAGAAGCCAAACACAAGAAGGCTGTATCATTCTCCTGTCATTTCCATTGACTGCAGAATTCAGAAACAGAGATTCACTGGCGACTCCACTGGCTCAAGATGGGATACATTGCAAGAAGGTACACTCCTTTAAAATGAGATCACATTCTGGGATTTCCAAATCAAATGCCTAAGGTAAATTGGAAAATAAATTTTCCTATGTTTAAATATGAAGATGGTGATGATGCTTCTCTACATCTGGTGAGATTTCATATGCATGCACGCAAGATGAAAGTTCATTTTCCTGAAGATTGTCTCTTAAATATGTTCATGGTTTCTCTTGAAGGAAAATCATGGTCTTGGTATGAAGGTTTTCCACCTTCAAGTATTCATTCTCTTAGAGTTTTTCATTCAACATTTTTTGAAAAATACAAAGAGTCTCATCCTTTTGTGCTTTTAGTTAAGGATTGTTGTGATCACTTTGAGAATTTTATTCAAGAGTTTGAAAGTGTTTATGGCGATGAAGAGTTTATGGATGATGAAATTTTGGATTCTTTGAATGAAAACCCTTTTCACCACCATGAGAAGATCATGGATTCTTCCCTGGATGACAGTGAAACTGAACAAAATCCTAATAATGACAATTATCTTACATCCTTTGAAATAGATGATAATTTGCAATAGTCTATCCATTATTTTAATAAACAAGAGATAAACGAGGATGGTCATTTCGGTTGTTCTTTATTCATTAATGGAGATCAAAATTCTGAGTTTATTTKCATATACACTTCAGAAAGTAACGTTTCATCCATTCAGTTCAACAATAGTGTACACTGGGTTTGTTCCTTTGAGCCTGACGAACATTTCCAGCAGTTTTCAAATGATCGAGACAGGGATGAGGAGAATGGATCATTTTTTTCTTCACATCATTCATTTTTCCAATGTTCATGTCATGAAGAAGAGAAAATTGTTTTAAATTCATTGGATGAAACAGACTGGGACCAAGAAAGAGAAATGCCAATTCTTGATCTTGAAAATGAAAATCACCAAGCCAATGTTAACTGCTATAATACTCATTTTTCTCCTCTATCTGAAGATGAAATAGATCATCTCCTGAATAGTCATGTTACATCCCAAGATAATGAAGGTTTGCTGCTCTTACAGTGTTCACACAGTCAATAATGTGTAAGTGAAATTTCTTCCATTATTGAAAATGAAAATCTGGGTTTAAATGATGACAATCATGAGACTGATGAAACTATGAAGGGAGTTGTTGTGAGTAAGCCAATTTGTAATGATTTTTTCCTGCAAGAGATCAACTAACAAGGACTGTTTTCTTTCATGAAGAGGATAGGGCTGTCATGTTTAATAATCTTGAAGAATGTTTTCTATTCAAGGATGATTTAGACTATTAATTGGAAGAGAATGAGTCTGGGATAGACAATATGCCAGAGATAGAGTCATATTTGTTCACACTTGAGGAATTTACAGCCAATGCTCATGTACCATAAATTCATACTTCCCCATGCCTTCCTATAGATCAACAACCAAGTGCTCTTTCAGATCAGAATGAAGGGTGTTCTTGTGTTTTTGTTGGATATTGAGACAAGGTAGCATTTCAAGTTATTGAAGATCCTTATATTGATGTGCTGTAGTCAATAGGGATGATGTATTTTCTTAAATTTATGGATCATGAGGACATATTTAATGGACACTCAAATTTTCCTATCTTTTGTTTTTTCTACCTGTTCAAGAAAAATGTGAGCATAAATCACTCAAGAAATCATTTACTTGACTGGCTCCATTGGAAAGAAGAAATCACCTAATATATATATATATCTTCAGAAAATAGGTAGGAGTGTTCCAATAAGCTCAACATGATGAACACTTCTTTCAGTTCAATTTTTCAGAGTTTTATTTTCAGTTCAATTTGTAGCCCTCAGGTTTGGAAACAGGGATAAGAAATGGTCACAGGTGTCTGGTTGCAATTTGGGATCAACCCAATGGATAAGGCATTGGTCTACATGTTCAGAGTTCTATGGTTCTTGACACCTCCTCGGGAGCTGCCATCACCAGTTGGAGCCTATGTGAGGGTCCTATAAATTATAGGAAGTCTGATTATTCAGTTTCTATTTGTTGTTCCTCGCATGAAAAATCCCATATTTCTTATTTTCTTCAGAGGGATTTTCCCCTGTTAGTGTCTGCCAATCTGGTCAATCGCCAATGATCAAATATGATCTTTCAAGTTTGTTAATAAGGTATTAGGTCAAATTTTTATATTTTCAAATATAATTTGGTCATTAGTTACCAGTCAAGTTAGTGCTACTCCCTCCACTTGCTCATGGTTGTCATCATCTAGGTCATGGTATAAGATTCATATTTGATATGGCATCATAAATTAAATCATATTCATAACTTGAGTCATCATTAAAGGGAGTTAGTATATTAGAGGAAAAATAATAAAGGCAATTTCTCCTTGGGAAATGTCATGACACCATCATTAGAAAAAATCGACCTTCATCTCATCACCATCCCGAAATGTCTTTTGTCTTATGATTTCTAGACTATCAGCCAAATTACACTATCAAAACCATCCAAGAATGCTCATAGAGTCCAAGAAACTCACCTTTGGCACATAAAGAACAATCTACTCAAAACATGTCACTTGGAAAATCTTTGAAGGAACATTTCCTAGAAATGTCCTGCTTAGTCATCTTTTTTCCGGACAGATTGTGGCCAATCAGAGATACGAATTGGGAAAATGAAGGATTTTTATTTTCAAAACATATTCATATAAAAAAACCTCTTTTATTTTATGCACAGGTATTATGGTTAAATATATATCATCTCGTCTTTGACCCCTATTTGTCGTTGCGTTTCTGGGAGTAGTTTTGGGAGATTGAATTTTTAGAAGCCATGGAGATGGATTTTTGTAGGTTTAAAGGTTCAATGGTCTTCTATGTTAAAATAATGTAATTGCAAAGTGTATTCTTATTATCATTTGATATATTATTCATTGGATCAATTGCCATTGTGGATTGATCATGTCGGTTATTATAAAGGACCAAATCCCCTTTTGCGGATTGGTCAAAAGATAATTGTAATAGGTAGAATAAGAAGTCGGCCCTAGAAGATATTAAAGAGGCCCCAAAATATAATAAAGGTGGTTATAACCACCTAGTTGGAGAAGTCATCCCTGCCAGTGAAGAGACACTTCACACGTTCCAGTCTTGTATAAATAAGGAGGCCATCGCCTCACTTAGACACACAACTCACTTGCTCATTTGAGAGACAAGTTTCATAACTACAGTTAGAGAAGAATGAGAGAGAGTGACACATATTTTGGAGAGGATATTTTGTATTAGTTTGAGTTATCTCTTGGCATTGTATTGGCTATCTATAATAAGGAATTTTTGCTGGGTTTTCTTCCCCTAGAGGGTTTCCCAGGATAAATGTTGTGTCTCTTGTGATTGTGTATTTCTCAGTGATCTTGTATTATGCTATTGTTATCTATTGAAATGCAAAGAACTATAATAATGGCTTAAACATTAACATAGTTTCAGAGCCAAGATGAAGAGAGCATCTTTCACAAGAGTGAAAATCGTCACTGTCGCTGTACATGCAAATTAGGTCTTTTTGACGGTGAAGCTTTTCAACCCAAAAACCACCTAGAAAAGTGCACCTAGGATCACTTTGGCACTCTCAGTGCACCTTTTTGTGGTTGGATCTCCCAGAAAGTGAAACCCTAGTTTCACAAAGTACCAGAAGTACCAAAAAACCAATGTACCAGAAGTACCAGAAAACTAGAAGCACTAGTCCAGAAATCTGCAGATCAAGTTTGAAGGAGAAAAAGTTGGATTTTCTCAAATCCAAACACACCAGGCTACTTGCCTCAGCCAAGCGCACCTCCTGGTAAGTTCAGATTTTGATTTTGAGCACTTTTATTTTTCGGTCATTTTCCTAGCTCCAGGTAAAAGATGTCTGCAAGCGTTAAGCTTGTTGACAAGCTAGAAGGTGTGGAAAACTTCTGTGCCTAGAAGTATAGGATTGGACTCATTCTTGAAGAGAATGAATTAGCAAGATTCATCAAAGAAGAAGTATCAGAACCCGCCGATGCTGTAGAAAAGGCAAAGCATCAAAAGGACACAATCAGGGCCAAAAGAATCATTGAAGATTCAATCAAAGACCACCTGATTCCTTATGTGTCATCTAAGAATACTCCAAAAGAAATGTTTTATGCCTTGACTAGACTATATGAAGGAAAGAACATAAAACAAAAGATGAATCTAAGAACTCAATTAAAGAACACAAGGATGCAGAAAGGAGAAACGATTCAGAATCTCAGAATTCAAAGAACAATTAGAAGCGATTGGAGATACCATAGATGAAGACAAACTCATAATGACGTCCCTAAATGGTCTCACAATACCTTGGGATGCATTCATCCAAATGATATGTGCCAGAATGAAGAAACTTAAGTTTGACAGTCTATGGGAAGAATGCATCCAAGACGAAACAAGAGTAGAGAATCGTGAAGCGTTACTAACAAGAGATGATGATAAATCCCTAGCTACTCACACCAAAGGAGGAAGTAAGAAACCCTACTTCCAAAAGGAGTCTCATAAAGAGCCTCAACAATCAAACAAATTCAATCATAAAGAATCTCATCCAAGGAGATTTTAGAAGAAGGGACAACGAAAGGAAAGAGACTACTCATCTATACATTGCTATCATTGTGACAAGATGGGACATATTGCGAAGTTTTTTCCATCCAGATGAGAAGAATACAAGAGAAAACATAAGAGGCACCATGCCCATGTAGTCGAAGATGAAGAGCCACTGAAAAAGATGATAAGAGAGCAGATCAAAGACCATGTCTTAATCTCG
>SNQJ01S0003492.1:69158-80066 GCA_010110895.2 Picea sitchensis
TCAAAATGAAAATGTCTCCTTGGTATATATAGAAGACTAGGAGGTATAATTACAACTAATGGCCTAAAGCCGACATAAATAAAATAACATTACTAATATAATATGCCCCAATTAAGGGGTAATGAGCCAACATTAGGGCTTAATAGGAAGACTGCACTGGTGAGTGGTCAGGGGCATCTTGGACAATCTGATTGTTAGGCGGAGGAGTAGGAAAAGACAAATTGGGCCAGCCACGATGTTGGGAGACTGCCGGGTGGAAAATCTCTTTCCATCCAACATTTTCGGCAACCTCGGGCTGCAATGAGACATGAGGGGGCACAAGAATACTGGGATCTTGCAGGACTTGGAAGGGAGGCCTTTCAGGCCTAGGTTGGACCAGTCCTTGCTGAATCCAATTGGAAAATCCGGCCTGAAACAACTGGCCTAACTCTTTTGAGTCAACGTCAAAATGTATGGAGAACCTTGGCCTTCTTGGGCCTCTGTTCCAATTACCTCTCCCTTTGTTGCCTCTGCCATGACTACCTCGGCTGAAAAAAATCATTCCTGCATGCATGATTGATTAGAAAATAGTCTTTTAAATAACCATACATGACAACTCTTTAAAAATATGAAATATTTTGTCTCAACAATGTATCAAACTCATGCAATCCAATCCATACAAATTGTTAAACTGTTTGTCAATGAGAAGGGGGTGAACAAAGGGTTATGGGATATGTGAGGGTTTTGTTTTGAGAAAAACATGATATAAGGAGGGGGGGGGAAACATGGTTACTTCTCAAAGACAACCACAATCAACTGTAATTCAAGCCAAAGAAAGCATTCACTGTAATCTAACCAAGACAATGTAACTTCCAACTACTTCAATACATAATTCTTCTTGACTATAATCAATTTTAGAACAGGGAATGAAAAATGAATGTGGGAAGGCGATGGGGTTGTAATTAGCAAAAAGAGAAATAATGGTAGGGAAGGAGAGAGATTACTGTTCATAAAATTAATCAAATGATCCATAAACCATTTTGTAAGAAGGAAACACCTCAACCAAATGACCAGTGAGACCCAAAACAATTACTGTGTAAAGTTCAAACAATTATGTGCATTAACTTGCTCACAGTTTGAAATCAAATACTTAAGACACTGTCATCAACAAGACAATATGCATTCCACAACACTTTGTAAGGGAGCCCTGTTCCTTTCATTTATTCATTTGATATTTTAAGACAATTTCCAAATGCATTACCAGTCATTTGTTCAACATCAAAATCAACCATTGCACACACATTATTTCAATCATAAAAAAAAATTGTAGGTCGTGCTTGATTCTGTCCTTTAATCCATTAATAATCAAATTGCAATGAGGTTATACTGTCACAATACCCATGCCCGTTAATGTTAACATGCAAGATAATCATTTTTCATGAATAGTAGATAGTCAACACAATGACCCATCCTTATCTTGAAAATATTATGGCTTGCCAATTTAACACGTTGATAACAATCACTACTTCAACTCATACTATGTTGTGAAATAAATGACCATTCAACAAAATGAAAGTGTGTTTCTGTAACTGTAAAAGTCCAATTTTCCCTGACTCTAGACATTCAAAAATTCCATGCTATCTGTTAGCACTCTGTAAATTCTGTTCGACTGAATAGACAAACGACAGAGGTAACTATTTCAACCAACTTTAGAGTTGAGGCACTAGCCTGCTCAATTCATAGAGGGCTCTCTCATGTCACTTGATATATCTATGGAAGACGGGGGCTAGATTCGGTTTGTTTTGGGTATTTTTAATAAAATTGTTGAAGAGATAAAGATGACCTTTGGGCTATGGGGTCAAGAATGTAGGATGCATTTCCAAATCATGAAAACAATTAAGAGGAAAAGGCTAAATGAGGAAGTGACTTATGAGTTTATGCTTGAAAATTTAGATGGTATCAGAAGAAAAGAAACACACAACTATTATCAAAGAATTATAGTAATGAATTCTGAAATGGTTTAGAAGAGATAAACATAGTCTAAATTGCCAAGCCGGGAGCATTGAATAATGAATTCTGGACTTGTAATTTCTCAATTTAGACAGAGGAAAGAAAAATGAAATGCAAAATAACAGGAATCACACACTGTGGGAGAAAACGAGACTCATAACACTGCCAGTTAGAATCTTTTCATAAAAAATCCAAAATCTGCCTTTGCATCCATGTATTCATTCCAACCCCAGAGATTTACAAAGTTTTTCTGCACAGAGGGCATGCTCCTCCTTTATCCATATTTCTATACCTGTGAGACCAAGCATATATAGAGGAATTTCGTGTGGAATTTAAAACATTTCGACTTCCTCATAATTCTAAAATAGATACAAGTTACAAAAAGGAAGAACAATTATACTATTTAAAGGGACCGTTAGTAACCAGTCTATCATATCAGGACTCCCTTTTCTTAAGCTTCCATCTATCCAAAACTTTCTGAAATACACCAAAATTTACCTGAGGATTCACCTCAACTTGGCGATTTCCTCTTCCAGGGTACTCAACCAAGCGAGATTTTCTCCGACGCTCTCTATCATCTTGGTTTTGGCCTCAGTACTCCATGTTTTTCTCCTCTTCCTCTTTGCGGCTGGGTGGTAGGTGTTGTCCACGTGTTCATTTATGATGAGATCCCTCATAACGGGGTTTAATTTGACTTCCGACTCTGTCTCAGTTGCAGGTTCGATATGAAATTTAGTTGCCAGTATCTGTAAGACCCATCTTTCTTTCTTACTTATTGAATTGCTTGGTACATTAGTTGAGAACCTAATCGCGCTAGACACCTGATGAGTATTATCCATAACTTTTGGACTTTGCAGAGACCTCAATTTGTCCACCTTTGAATTTGCAAAACTCAGGAAATCAACACATGTCGAGCTTGTTTTTCTTACGCATAAGATGGCAATTTCCCATAATAGGATAAAATGATTTCATATCTGAGATTTGATGGTTTTTGTACTTTAATCATGAATTACTGTCATAGTACATTGGTGTGCTACACTTCATCAATCCACTTCGAATGATGAGCCTCAAGTTAGTTATGCGACGACGTCCTTTTGATACGTCACCTGGGAAAGTACCTGGACCAGTCATGTGGGGTGATATGACCAACTGCCATCCTTCTCATGAGTTATTGATGTGACATTTTGAACCACATGACATCAGGGCCATAGGAAAAGTGGTTTCGAGCAATCCGTTGTCTGCCCTGATGCACGTGTAAGAGCGTCACACGTTCCCCATCAAAACCATAATGGTTTTTCCCGGTCTGCCTTTGTGATGTTAAGTTCTGTGCTATTTGTCGGTCTAATGTGGACCTCGACCATGGATCTAGGATTCTTCCAAATCAACAGTCCACTGAGCTACTCCTTTCCCGCCTTTGCTATATTTGTTCATATGCCACGGGATATATCTGAGCGCCCTAAACTATCACGCCTCTACTGTGGTATAGCATCTCGCTAAATTTCAGAAATTTTTAGATCCCGATATGAAAATTGTTAAGGTGATAACACTATCCATCCAACACAATGAGGCAACAACAACATACTTGACTTCATAATACAAATATTTAAATTGCAACAAGCCATGTTTAAAATCTGTGACTATCTCTGAGGGAGAAACCCCCAAAAAATATCTATAACAGGTACAGTGGATAACCATGCCATAACTACCACTATGAAACATTCCCATTTGACAATTTTAAACACATAATCACAATATCATTAACTCAACCTATCGTGTCGAGATATAAATCCATTACAAAGAGGAAGCAACAATATTGCTCAAATTAATCAAACTTCAACCAAACCATATTGTGTAAAACTTGTGCCCATCCTTGATGGCAGAAACAAATAACCATAGCTCATACAGTGGATTGAATTGCCATAGTCATCCCGGTTGCAATAACCATTTGGCCAAAACACTCATAGTTACAGTGACCATTTATTCGTGGTGTAGGAACACCACACATACAAATGCATTACATGTGAAACATCATTAGAAAATTATAACTAATGTCGAGTTTAACATCCCAATGAATTCAGTGCAAAAGGCAGTGACTCTGTATCAACCCCAATCTTCAATCAACCAATTCAATTCTGAGCCTATTACTTGGACTGTCATAATAATCAATAACCCGACCTAACATGCTGTGGAAACCACACATACCCACGCATTGACATGAAGCGACATTGTGACTTACTCAATTAAAGATAGTGTTGGGTTATCAATTTATTTAAACATAAGGAGAGCAACTGTGTATTTGATTTGTCCAATTAACCATGCATAACTTATCCATTTATAACAACAAATGCAGTGACTAGATACCAAAACCAACACGATTGTCACATAATGAACTGGGTGAGCCGGTAATCATCTCTGTCGAAAATACACACCAATCCATAACAACTAATAGTAAACCTGACAGGCCACAATGGTCTTCTCTATCAACCCTCGGACTTGAGGAGTCGAGGGTTTGTTCTGTGGACCAACACATGGAGGATAGAGTTAACTCCTCTCAATGGTGAAAACCTCCGAGACCAACGGTGCACACAGAGAAAACCACAATTCATTTCGTGGACAGGTGACATATCCCATGACAGGAGAGGATATGAACAGAGGAGTAAGGCTTCAATTCGGCCTAGAAATGATACTTAACACCTAGGATATAACCCTCGTGGCTCTTCATTTAAACAACCACAACGCTGAGGTGAAAAAAAGGTCAAGAAGGAACAATATAAGCCACTGTGCGACCATTAGTGGTGAAAAAAAACCAATGCCCAAGTGAACAAAGTGCAGTGACACAAGGTGCTTCCAACCATTAAACCCCATAAAAGAGAAAGACTGGGTATGGTGATACGAATGCGTGAAGACAACCATCCACCCAATACCAAAAAAAACCCTCCAACTAAACCATCAAGGATGACAGATATATTTTATGGCTGCTAACACCCAGGATGACCAATAACACCGTGACTTCAACATTATTGCAGATAAAACCATCAACGCTTCATTCCAAAAATCATAATTTTACACAGTTGCAATACTTAAGGAAAGCACAACCCATACATCAGAGCCAATATCTATCTCATAACCAGAGCAGACTCATGAATGGAAAAAAAAGACATACCTATAATCAAAACACCTTAAAATGCAAGTTGGTTGAGCGGTTCCTCTCTGCCTGAAAATCAGAGCATAATCACAACAACATAGTTGAACAATAGCCCGATTAGGGTGGTGACCAGTGGAAGGAGTAAAGGTGACATGCAGTAAATGCACGTTACCTCCACCCTCTAGTCATTTAATTCATCAGTACATGACAACCATTAATCCATTAACTCAATTAATTAAACCATGTATCAAAACCATCAACCATTAAAACCCATAGCGCGACCATATCACATTTATAACTTATTCCATAACATAAATCAACCATGTTCCATGTAACTCAACAAATCGCTAACCATTAGCTTATTTCTAGGTTTAACAATGACCATTTAAATTCCAATGCATGTATAATATTATATTTGCATAGTTTAATTCCTTTGCATTTTGTTGCATTGCTTTCATTTCCTTCCAATTTCTTGTATGTGTTGTTGCTAACATGTTTATTATGTAGGTCTCCTAGTAATAGATCCAATAAAAAATAGTAGTGATAACAAAGGATAACATGGTCATTGTAAAATAAAAATTGAGCCTAGAGTAGCAGAAAAACCACAGAACATGCCTTATCCATCTCCAATAAAACAAGATGTTATCACCATGAAGCAATGTCGAGTAGTAGCACAACATAAAAATAAGAACCATACCTGATTTCCAATCTACAAGGGGGTCCCACCTACTAGTATTATTTAGCTTTTATAATATTAGGCTTTAGCAAAACTTTGCGGGAAAAACTTTGTTGCGATTTTTAATCGTCAACAATATGCAAGATCATCAAATCCTTATATGGCTTGAAATAAGAACCACGAGCATGGTATGAAAATTTAATTGAGCATCTTCTAAAATTAAATTTCAAGGATTTTAATATTGACAATGCAACTTTATTTGTCAATAAAGTTGGAAAAAATGTTGTATATATTGTAGTATATGTAGATGATATATTTAAAATAGGGAACAATTAGAACTAAATTGCGTCCATAAAGAAAGAGTTGAAAAAAGGCTTCGAGATGGTATATTTGGGACATATTCACTACTATTTGGGCATTGAAGTGATACAAAATCCAAAGTACATATTCATCTCCCATAAGAAGTACATTGGAGAACTATTGGAAAAGTTTGGCATGGTTGATTGCAATCATGTTTCTACACCAATGGAACAAAACTTGAAGCTCACATCAAATGAAGGGAATGAATTTGAGTATACAACCAAGTATAAACATATTGTGGGAAGTCTTATCTATCTTACTACCACGAGACCAAAAATTTCATTTGTTGTTGGGATTCTTTCCAGGTTCATGCAAAAACCTTGTGGAGGACATTGGTCTGCTATAGAAAGAGTTCTAAAATACTTGAAAGGATCTCAAGATTTTGGAATCAGGTACTCTAAGGTGGAAGACTTCAACCTGATCAAATATTTTGATTCAGACTTTGATGTAGATAAGGAAACTTGAGTATCAAATTCAGGCTATCTCATGAGTCTTGGATCAGAAGTTGTCTCCTAGAGATCACACAAACAATCAATCCCAATAGATTCCACAACAGAGGTAGTAATATGTGGCAGCTACAAAAGCGACGAAGGAGATTGTGTGGATTAGGAAAATACTTGAATATTTTCAAGAGAAACAAGTGAATTATACTCCTCTTATAGTCAACAATACTTCTGCAATCAATTTGGCCAAGAATCCCAATTTCCATGATCAAACCAAGCAAATCAACACAAAGTATCACCCGATTTGATATCATGTAGAGGCCAACACTATTCACTTAAGACATTGTTCCACAAATGATAAAATTGTAGACATTGTCACCAAAGTGCTTAGAAGAGAAAAAATTGAAAAGTTCATAATGATGTTTTGACTCACACACACCCCTTCAAATTAACGAGGGTAATGTTGGACACATAATACTTTGTGGTTGTGTTGTAACATTAATGTAAATATGAAAAATCATAGGTGATAGGAAGTGTAATCCATTATGTAAGATGAACAAACATTATATTTGTATTTATTCACCTATCTAGTTAAATCATCAGGTGTGGAGTTATCTTTTCTACCATCCTGGCATGACAAATTGTAAATTTTGTTATATAAAAAATAAAGTATATGTTGGTTTAATATAATATATTATGAAAAATGAAGAAAGTGAGATGGTTGCAAGGTTTTATGGCTCTATGGTTAGGGTTTCGAGTTTAGGTTATATGCCTTGGTGTCAAGGGATAACCTTGGTTCAGATATTTTTTAGGAATCGGGTTATGGACATAAAGGTGGTAGATAACTCTAAGTATCCCCTTGAAGGGCACCAAATATGGGCTATACCACAAATTTTGTAGAGGTATTTTGAAACTCCCTAGTGTGCCTTAGTAGCAATGCAAATATGGAAAACAACAATATATTAACTTGAACTGATTATTCAACGTACTTTACAATGAATTTGAATATGGTTTAAAAATATGAAATGTAGGAAATTGAATTAGCTTTCTAAATATATAATTTTTATTTATAACATTTGTGAATAACTATGTGAAATTTGCGTTTTTCTAACATTGGTATGTTATTTTTAATGTAAAACATAATATATATGCCTTTGTTAGTGTAGGTGTTGAGTACATTAATGATGGAATTTCCTTCAATTTTTTTTTTTATAATTGTAGATAACCCATTATTCTAATGCAGGGTGTTTTTTCAAAATTTATAATATTAATTTTTATATTTTTTAAAATTATGAAATTAAATATATCCTTGATATTACAAGGCCTTGCATTAGTGTAGGTTACGAGGGTCTTAACATTATCAAGCATAATTTTAGATTGTATATTTCAGTCTATCCCACTGTGTTGTATAACTTTTTCAAAAATCGTTAAGCTAATAAAAAGTTATAGCTGATATATGTAGACAAAAAAAGATTAAAAATAGTAAACAAAATTATCTTATATATATATATATATATATATATATATATATATATATATATATATATATATATATTTGGAATCTCCATAGTAGACTCTTTTTCTATAGTTTCATTGACAATGGATTTGTGTAGCTTATATAAAAATAACATAAAAAATAGAGATATTGAGAGGTATTCATAAAAATGGAGATTTCAATGTATTTGCATACCAAAACACTAGGTTTGTCATACCGAACCTAAATCCAAGGATACCAAATCAACAAACATATATTCTAGAATTGTCATTATCTCCCCAAAAAAATTGAACTAAAAGAGTGAGCATGAGCTCTAATAATGCATGCACACTCTTCTGCCTAAGTTTCCATTTATTTCCCCATCTCTATTTCTCTTCTCCCCTCTCCCCCTCTCTCCCCCCGCCACCCTTTCTCTTGACTTCCCTCTTTCCCTCTTTCTTATTCTCTCTCCCCTATCTCTCTCTAACTCTCTCTCTCCCCCCATCCCTCTCTCTCACTTTCTCCCCCCCCTTCTCTCTCTCCCTCTTTCTCACTTGATCTCTCCCTACCCCACTTTTACCTTGTCTTCCTATCTCCTTATTTCCCTCTCTCTCTCTCTCTCTCTCATTCCTTCCTTTTTTCCCTCTCTCCCGTATCTTTCCCTAACTCCCTTTCTCTCCCTATCCCTCTCTCCCTACCTCTTTATTTCTTTATATCTCCCTCCCCTTTGCCCCTCTCTCACTATCTTTGAAGGAACAAATTATTTACTAGGGATTTCAACTAGTACAAGCTTCCTAACTTGTCCCACAGTTTATTTCCAGAGTGTTCACCTAAGACATTCAACAACAACAAATATCCAAGACAAATTTGAATTGTACTCCTTGCAATTATTTCGATTTTATCCCATTATTCCATTGACATAACCATCAAAATTATTGTGAGACTCACAACTACCCACTATTCTTGATCTAAAAGGAGATATTCCATCTTAAGCTTCCAAAGCTCAAGATTCTAGCCATTGAATTTTTGTATCTCTACCCTCAAACTGCTTTCCATTCTTTCAAGCACAAATTTAAAGATCATTAACTTACAACTCCTAATGGACCAAGGTTTAGTTCAAATACAAGATATGATTAAATTTTATTTGATACAAAATGTAGAGAAAATTGATCCTCACATTAAACCAATGTTTCCACCCAAATTTTTGGGTTCATTTCACGTGCGCGCACAAATGAAGTTGTGTGCACTCATTCTAGGTTTTGCATGCACCTAAGAAAAAACACAAAGAATGAAAGGAAGTGTGTTCCGGATCGTGTTTTGATGTTGCGTGCCACGATGAATTCTACCAAGCATGTGTTGGTCCAGGTTTTGGATAGTTTGAGCATGCATCGAAAATCAAGAAGATATCCGTCGGAATCAAGAAAGGAATTACCGGGAAATCTCCCCGAATGATTACTGCTAGCAACACAACAAAACATGGGGTAGCTAGAGGAAGATATGGCTAGGAATTTAAGATTTCCTTGATGAAAAAATCCTTCATGGAGTGTTGGTAGGTTCCATAAGTGTGCAAATAAATTTATTAGTAGAGCGAGTGGAGTAGAGCTGAAAGAGACAAATCTCTCGAACAAAAGAAATATATAAAAGGAAGTAGCAACAATAGAGATAGAGTTGAATGATGCATAGTCACAAAATTAGATGGTTATATGAGATACATTGAGTTGTTGATATTGAGCTCACTTTGATCATGTTGTAATACTGTAATGTTTATGAATGAACATCCGAGTTTGTAATATCTCTGAAGTCCAAAAAGGATGCACATTATGCACTATGTTCTATTTCCGAGGAACCATATAAAGAATATAGGAAGCAATGTTGATGTTGGTTATAGTATTTTGAATGTATATGGTATGTTTGTGTTGAATGGAATGAAAAAAATGATACAACCACGACAGTTTGATCTATTGTGTGTCTATCATGTGCTATTTGGATATGTGTGTGTATAGTTTTAATTCTTAGTCCCAATAAGTTGTCAGATATAAACTACATGTATGACAACCTATATGGATCTTGGTATGTTTATCATTCATCCCTATTACAAGATCTTATGGTCTCTTTGATTCTCTTTGCATCTCGGGTGAGACCTTTGATTGATATGTTGGTGCTTTGGGGTTTTTTTTGGTTGAATTTGGACAAACCTTGGGTCTAAATCCTCCGGTGTGAGGAAGGATGCACACAAGCGTGAAATTTCCCAACAAATGGTTCTATTTCCCGTACTGAAAATTCTTGTAGGGAATGATGAAGGAAAGGGATGATGTGGTATCCATATAAGGAGGAAATTCAAGATTGGTTGGCTACAAAAGAACATGAATTTTCCCTTCTAGAAACTCAGGCACTGAGAGTGAATGTAGAGAAATGGAAAGATAGGTATATCTACATTGATATGCATGAGTTTTTCTTTGCTGAATTTCCTTGCCTATCGTATGAATGGATAGAAATGAAAGTTTCTACCAATTCAGATTTGTGGCCTTTAGAACCAGTGATTTGGGATCAAGATACGCTTTATAGATTGAAAGTGTTGGAAAATAAGTGGCCTCGAGTTATTTATTTTTAGTTTTCTCAAGTAAAGGAGGGATATATTATTGAATTTGTTGTGGATTATACTGATTATTTTAGTGAGGATGAGAGAAATTTTTCAAAAGCTTTGAGAAAGGGAATGATGGGAAAAATCCCACTTTGGATTAAGATGTTATTTGTGGAGAAAGGGTTGATGTAGATGGAGCCCGATAGAATGGCTGAGTAAATATCCTAGTGTTGGGGGGGG
>SNQJ01S0003492.1:80116-140727 GCA_010110895.2 Picea sitchensis
GTTGCAAATATAGGGGATTATCAGAAAGGAGTTGGATCCATTGAGGATGATCCATACATTATGAGATGCAGTGAGGAATGGAATTTACCCAAAAGAGCAGAGGAGAAAAAGAGTTAAGAGATACACAAGAAGAGTTGAGATGAGGAGGAAAGTAGAGAAAAGAGGTAGAAAGGAGTTAGTGAGGGGTGCCCAAAGAGGGGTCTGGCCCAGGATGAACATAAAACAAAACACACCAGGTGGTAGTATGGAATATTATGTTTTGATAGAGAGGATCACATGTGATGATAGGCCTGTAAAGAGGCATGGCATAGAGGACACCGATAGTAGCAATAATGGTAGTGAGGGAATAGGTGATGAAGTCCAAACCCCTTTATTGTTGTGGAGTTCCACAACCTTAGAGGAATATAGAGCATATATTTGTGGTGTACTGATAGGGAAGGAAGGGGAAGTGCAGATATGTGGTGCACATACAGGTGAGGAAGAGGAAGCAAATAGTGGTGCACTGATAAGAGAAGAAAATAATGTGTAGATTAGTGGTGCGTAGAAGAAAGAGGAATATGGAGGATCCCCTATTGGTGTGAGAGACGTATATGCGATTTTAGATGGTCTTTTGAAACTGCAAGTAGGAAACTCTCTAGGTCACCTCACAAGAAATGTCAGAAGAAGATGGAATTACCCCCACTTTGTGCCACCCCCCTTGTGCATCTGTAATAAAGAAGAAAGAATAGCATATAGTGAAGTGATTTGAGTTGGAGAAAGAGTAGAAGAAGAAGGAAGAGAAGAGTCAAGTGAAGAAGAAGGTGAAGCTAGTGCCACTTCACGTATAAGAGTATCAGTAAGAGAAAATTTGACTACAAGAAATTAGAGTAGCAGAGTTGGTTTGAGAGTAAGGATAGAAAATTAGGATAGAACCTCAAGGCTACCCATGTTCAACGAAATGGGTAAAGATGATGCGAAACAAAATTGGTTCACATGCGAAGAAATCTGGTCTGTGAAGAAGATCACAGGTGAAGCAACAATGATCACACAACTGGAAACCATGTTCCGGGACAAATCCTTGACATGGTATTTGAAATACAAGGCCATTGCACCGATGAGACAAGAAAGGTCCCTTATTGAGATTAAGAAATATCTTCTTAGGGAGTTCTATAAACCTAAGTCAAAGAATCAAAATGCGTCAAGGAAATAAGGAAGATTAAACAGAAGGAAGGAGAAACCATGTGGGATTACGACCAACTATTCAAGATTTTGTTGGATATAATGACTTTCCAAGTTTAGGATGTACAACCTAGAGAATGGATTATTTCGGGGTTGCTCCCCCATATCCAAGTCCCGTTCACCTAGCAGAAGGTGATAATTCAGGAAGAGGCATTTGAAATTGCAATGCGCTTGGAAGATACACTAGGAGGGGTTGAGACATCTATCATATTGGCACAAGTGTAGTCGCAACTGACCATTCTGACGATGCAACTGAAATATATGGTTAACTCTAAAGTCATGCATGATCATTGATAGTGTACCACATGTTTCTCTAAGGGGCATCACAAGGACGAGTTCCTCGTCCTTCCAAATTATGTGGCGAAGAGCATGCCAAGTCCATTTCCATCTGGACAGATGGAATGGTGTGAGATATGTAGATAATGGGTCCATGTGCCACCCCATTCCCAACTTTGTAGAAGTACCAAATGAAAAACCATACTCCATTTGGTGAGTTCTGTAAATCCATTGGGCATGATGTCAATAATTGTCACTCACTCTAGCTTATGTAAGATAATATACTTGATACATTTTGGGTACAAGAAGAGCATAAGGGAGGTGAATATGGGCGTGGTTGTGGATGTCGATATGGAGGAGGGGGAGGTATATCCCCCACTTGTTTCAATTATGGATATATTGTTCATGTATCAATATTTTGTACCAAACCGTGCATTCTTTTTTCATATTTCTATAGTCCCAAGCATGCCATCGAATATTATACCGACCTATTGAAAAAATGGGAGGACAAAAAGGCTAACTACAACATGGTGCATGTAGAGCTGCACAAGAATAAGAAGAAGAGTGAGGAAGTTGATGTCTGGGTAGTAACCTAAGGAGGAGAGAATACAAGATCAAACTTTGAGCATGGTGAAATATCAGGTCAGAAACCAGGAGAGAAGGTTATGAAGGCAACACAACTCCTTTCGAATTTTGGTGCTACCCAACAAAAATAGTTCTTGTGTGATGCACATAGAGCTATCGAAGAGGAAAGGGTGAGAAAGGAGTTGCAACACATGAATTATATATCACTTGAGGAGGTTTATATTTAAGAATAAGTATAGAGGGTGACATAAAGGTCACCAGAGGAGGATCACATCCATGAAGTGGTACAACGAGAGACATAGAGGTCGCTGGAAGAGGCTCGCATCCATGAGGAACTACAACATTCAAATAAAATATCCTTAGAGGAATCTCGTATATGCGAGGAAATACAATGCATGATGCAATGTTATTTAGAAGAATATCACAAATAGAATGATATGTGTTGTGATAAGAAAAGAAAAATGGAAGAAAAATTCACAAAGGAATTGCAACGCACAACACACGAGAAGTCTTGCATGACTTGAGTCGTAAGGGAGAACCTAAAGACCAAGTAATTTGTTTTCTTTTGTTGTTGTTTGTGATTACTGAGTGATCCAAAGGATGCAAGTAAGTTGATATAGATATTAGCTACTTGGATGAGGGAACAAGGAGTGGAGGGGATCATCTTAGCCCCTCTGCTAGAAAGAGATGTATGTCAGGTCAGTAAGAAGAAGCGTATTGACTGAGAATTCAATATGATAGAGGAGCTGGGAGGCTATGGCATGGATGGAGTCATGTTGGATATGGGTTCCAATGTGAATATTTTTTCGAAGAAGTCCTGGAAGGTGATGGGTAAACTAAAATTGGTATGGTCTCCCATCTAGTTGCCGTTGGTGAATTAGTAAAATATCTATACTATAAGCCAATTGGAGCAAGTAAAAGTGAACATATAAGGTGTAAAAATAAAGTTTGGGTTTAAGGTCATAGGTATTATGCATGAATCTGACCCATAACCCACATTGTTGGGCATTTGACAATAATGCAGTACTGAATTTGAAAAAGAGGCAGATGTCATTGGAGATAGACACCCTATGTGTGGTTGAACCCTTGTATCCATATGAAGGGGATAGATACAATGAAACAGTGGATGAGGATGCATAGATCTCGTTCATTGAATATATATATATAATATTACTAGGGACAAGGAGCACTACATCAACCCCAATGGAGATGGATAATTGAGTTGGTGAAGTGTCAATTCTTATGACACAGACTTTGAAGAAGCCTTGGAAAGGTGGAAAAACAAGTTGTATGAGGTATCCACTCGTAGATGTGAAAAAATAACCAAATTAGTTCACTGTATTGTCTCAAAAGTATGTGATGCACTGTGTTTCGATAGAACATGACTGATGCAAGCCTTTCAAGTCAAATGGAGAATACTATTCCAAAGAGTGACGAGTGTAGGCCATGGATGTTGTAGTATGAGGGATGCTTATAGATGGTGGGAAACACACCATGAAAATATAAAGGACCGGGCGCAGGTGACCGTGTTAATAAACGTCATATTCCATCCCACCGCTGACTTTGAATTAGCCAATTGGTACAAAGGAAGTGAAGATTCCCAAGAACATATTTCTTTCTGCGAATGATGTTGGACTTCCAAGAATGTCCCTCGTAGCCAATGGTTCTATCAATTCATGCATGCAATGGATATGGTTCTGTTGAGGGGCCCGAGATCCCTTTAACTCAACAGTAGGAACCAAACTCGCCTTAGAGGCCCAATTAGACTCTGCAACGTTTGATGGTGGAATGGTTCTCCAGATCTTTCAATCTAGCTAATTTTTTGATGGGATTTACTTAGTGATTGACAGGATATCTTTCTGTGAAAGTTCCTCCTTTAGATTAAATGTTCTCTTTTGTCTTTTCTTTTATTAGATGAATCTGATAAAGTAAGGTGTGATGGTATAAACCAACTGATAGAAGGTATTCTTAACTACTAAAAAAGGTTGAGCTTGGGATAACCCTTGTGCTCTATCATGCAAAAAAAAATATTCACACCTATTACAAGTCTAGTAATAATACATTAACTTTTTGGTATTTCAACAATGACTGAGATACAATTATTGAAAGAAAATACACATGCAATAAGATGAGTGCAAGAAAAATAGTTTTCTTAGCTCTACCATCAATCACAAATTAACACAACGATTTTCCTTTCATCATTAAGAACAAAAGATATGTTAAAATATTGAAACATATATCTTATCAATAGATTCATAAATTCTTACTCATTACAACATCAACTACTGAAATAAAATTTGAAAGTAGTTCCTCCTCAATCCAATCACATAACGCCTTTGATGATTTTTTTTTTTTTTTTGTCTCTGGTTCTAAACAAAACTTCTCAATTAATGTTGCTCAGAAATAATTCTTTACAATTCTCAAAATGAGCGTCTTTTCCCCAAAACCATTGACCCTTTCTAAAAGTTCAATACCCCTGTTTATAAAAAAAGACCAACTAAAAATAGTTGCTACAAGTTTGTGTTAAGTAAAACAAAATATTTCCACATGGCGATTGATCTCTTTGTTCTCTGGAAATCATCTCGTGGTTCTATTAGAGTGGATGACTCTTCTCGTATTCTGACCACTTGATGAAGAGATCTTCACATGTGTTAGCATATGTGAATCTATGCTGGTCCATTGGGGATGAAAGGATTTCCTTCACTTCTATTGCTCGCTCTCTATATTTGATGACTTTGGCACTTAAACGCTATATAACTGCACAAGCCTTGATCAGATGTTCCATAAAATTTTGTATTTGACCTGGTGTCATGATTGCCACATGCATGATCTCCACTTCCCACGTTGAGTCATTTTTTTCATGTCGTTTGACTATGTCATGCAAGTCGACAAAGTCTTCGGGCGAGACGAACTCTGGGAGGCCAATGTCTTTCATCTCCTGATTGATCTTTTCCCAACTTCTTTTGCACTCGACCCACCTCTTATGTATCTCTCACTGAGGTTCCTGGGCCATACTTACCCAATATTCAACTTCTTTCCTGATCCAGGAGATGTTGCTATCCATCAACACTCGAATGCCATGCTCTTCCGTGTCTCGACCCTTTTTCACTACGCTAATGTAATAGATTCATTCTACAACTTGGTATGTCTTTCCATACCATCTCTCCACATCATTAAAATTTTCCATTTCCATCAGGGTATCTTCTTGACAATCAACTACACATGCAGTGAAGAGATTTATTTCGCTTGTGGATTTCTTTCGCTTGTGAACTTGGCATATGAATATTGGAACTCACTCTTCATAAAAACTATGGCTTGCATTGAGTCTTGGTAATATTTTTTGAGATGGCACATATGGTCTAGCTCCTTCTATGTGGAGGCCAGTTCCTTTTCATATCTCTTTTCTCGATCCATTGTGGCATCAGTGATAGCCATCCCTGTGTCGATGAGCTCATATGTATTCACGTTTTCTGTGCTGAGCAATTATCCTCCATGGTGATGAGAATCAAGCTATCCAACGCGATTCTTCTTTTCTTGGTGGTCCACCTCATGATGTATTTCCTCTTCATGTCGTAATAAATCGCATGTATATCAACGAACTCATCAACAAATTCAAGGATTTGTTGGTCTCCCCAAGTCAGAGTGTTTCCTAAGCTTCCTGTCGTATGTATTTTCTCTAGGACCGATCCTTGTACATCTTTGACAGAGAAAACTTACATATGTTCCAATGGCTCAAACTCCATTTGGTTTTCATTGGATGGTGAGGTATAGAACACAATTGAAGAGACAATGACATGCTCAATACTTACTTGGTGATCGACTATTGAGGTGTCGATCTTTGGCTATTGCAATTCCTCTTTTTTTCCACCTGAACCTAACTCATCCCCGGAGTTGTCTTTTGGGGTCCCCAATAGGTCGAGACGATTAGTGTATAAGATACTTTAGGCCTCATGGTCACCCTGCAGAGGGTTCATAATTGATGCATTGGGACTTGGAGCAGATGTCCCCCCTGTTTCTTTCTCCTCTGTAATTGGCATTAGAGTTATAAGCGAGACCTCCAAACTCTCTTCATCATCATAGATAGTTATGATATCAAAAAGGGTATTAGGCACACCCGTTTCACTTGGTGTTCTTGGAATCTCATGTTGGGTTGGAATGGTCATCGACAATCTGGCCTATGGTGATGGAACTCTGGGATTTTCCAGACCGAAGGTTTCCTCTAGTGGGGTTGAATCTGAGCCATTTAGATCCTCTTTGACGTTGCTTGGGTCGGTCGGGGTGATCATCGTCATTTCTACTAGTTGAGGATCATTCTCTATCTACTGGATGACTCTCTGGGATTCCTCTAGTAACAACATCCCCCTCCTTTGCGCCTCTATGGATTCTTCTGCTTTCTCTCTAACCCTGAGATCTTCTTCAATCATCTGTTCTATCATTTTGACTTGCTCATCCATACTCATAGCTTCTTACCTAGTCATGTTTGGGTTAGATTTTCTCTGTAGTACCTCCTCCCAGTCCTGAGCACATTCTGTAAAAATATCGTCGTCAAACTTATCATTTGCGTATGACTAGGAAGAAGAAACTTGTGACACATGCTAGAGAACCATGCCTTTAGGGTCATGTTTGAATAATCGGTCTGTTGGGAACCTATATTCTAGTTGGCTCAGACCCTTTTGTTTATCTTGCACAATGTCCTTCACTATGAAAAACCCTACATGGAAACCATAGGGTATGGATGCTCATTTCTTGTCCTTAACCAAAGTGGCGTCATAGCCCTGCATGATGGTCTGGTAACATGTTTATCCTACGACGAGCCGGTCTCAGACATGAGAGGGGAGTAGATTTGGTGTGTCAGTGGCCTAGAACACCATGATATAGGTTGTTGTTTCATCTAGGTACCAGTGTCCTACTTTCGAAATCATTTTCTTGGTCACTACAGACAGTCTTGGGCATTGTTTTTTGAAAATAATGAAATAAACCCAACATATGAATTCATCGCAAATGAGAGCATATGATTTCTTGTACCTTTTTCCCCATAGGATGATGTAGACATGTACAGGTATCTCTATGATGTTCCAACTCATATTCATGCCGACAAAGACATTCCTTGCGCAGATCATGTCTAGAAGATATGAAGCCATGTGAAAAGTGGGTGCTTCTTCCTCCTTTGGTGTCTGAGCCTGCAATATACTGGTGCTCAATTTATTGGAGATGATTTCTCCCCAGTTGAAGATACTCCCAGAAATAACCATAATGTATGTCAGGGGCATCCATTCCTATGAAAACTTAGCACAATCCTTTTCCCTGTATAATCGGAAAATTAAAGCCATTAAATAGATATATGGCTCCTTTAGATTCACTTTCCCGTACCAACCATTGATTCGGTTTGTGAATTTCTTGTATTCCTTCCACCATGAGGCCATTAATCAGCTGGTGTCATGAAATTCATAGAAATTCACCACAAAATCTGTGTTCAACTGCTCCTCTGGGTCCCTGATCTTGTAATATTTTTGGACCTCTGTCGGGAGAAAAACTCCAACACATCCACCATTATCATCATTGATTAGGCACCTCTACACTTATGCATGATTGATTATCCAACCAAGAGTGTCAATGCAGGGAAAGACTGGGGTTCTATAGGATACCATATGCAAGCACGATCATCAGATATTTAGAAAAACCTAGTTGTCGAGCGCCCTTACATCCGGGTCAATGTGGGGGATAAAATCCGTGTAATCTTTCGAGTTAATTATGTTGAACAAATATCCCCATTATGGGAGCATCATTTTTGATCTAGTGGTTTCTTCTGTATCACCAAAAGCAGGGGGTTGAGAAAACACCTTCTTATTCGATGTTTTGATGACCGGTTCCACTCTCGGAGCAAATTCCAATTGCCTCGCAGTGCCGAGAGAAGATCCTTCACCAATCTCTGCTTCCTTCAATTTTGGTTCCCTTGGAGAGCTTCTGGTCATTGGATTCATTGGAGGCATTTTTTCCTACAGAGAGAACAACGTTAGATACCGCGTTGCAGATAGAATTCCAATACATAAAAATGCGTCCGTCGAAATAAAAAAATTAATACATACCTCTTCTTCGCACTAGCTTAACATGGTTTTGAAATTCTTAGAATCAAACACAACTCTTCAGATGATCTATTTGCTTCTTCGACTGCTATGAAAATGAGAAACTTGTGTGCAAAATATAGGTGTTCAAATATGTATTAGTGATTTAAATGGAGATAATACTTACCTTGTCGCATCAGTTATTCAATTTGGGGTGTAGGTGTGTTTCTACAAAATTTGCCGCCAAATCTGCATTATGCTCGAGATTTAAATGCAGTCGTAGGTTGACAGCGTAGGTGTGGGATATAATGTGGTTCATTGGTGATTTCAAATTTCCGTTGCTCGATCTATGCACGTGGTAGCAATGTATGTGGAGTGACACATTAATTGGCCTATTAAATGGCAAAATCCGATCTTATTTTGTGATGAAAACATCCCATCATTCCGCTAATTTAAAGGGTAGATAGGGAGTCGACGCTTTTCTTTAGACAATGTTTGTTGATAGCTCTTGGAAAAAACTCTGACGCCGATCTCTCTTGATGTACAACACTGGTGTGGAAATGATGACTTGGCTGTGTGACTAGGACACAGGGAAACCTAAGGTAACTCAGGATGAAACTAGGCCGTACGAAATTCCTATGCGGCAAAGACACCTGACGTTTGATATTGGCGTCTTCGTTTAATCGTGTTATTCAAAATCATGGATTTTCATTAGAAAATCATTTTAACAACAAGTCCTACCCTACTGATGCTGAAAAAGTATCAAGGATAGGTGATTAGCGATAAGTTTAAACAAGTTTTCTCGGATTACCCCCCTCGAAACTTTTCGATGCCGAAAATGCATCAGGGATCGATGATTCTCGATGTGTCAATGTGAAAATTTTCCATGATTTAAATATTTGAGATTTCACTAAACCCAAAAAAAAAAATTAGTAATCGGCTATCGGAGGTTCATAATGGCCCATGTCAATGTTTAGCCATCTCATATTTTGCCGACATCGATGGGAAATCAATCATTTCCTGAATCTTCTTTGTGAACAACATGCAAAAATATACTCTATTTTTTACCGATGTCGATGATACATCGACGATCGACGATCATTGTTACTATGTGGTCATTTTACTTGCTTGGATTTTATCGATGCAAAACATAAGCGCGTGGGTCACAATTTTAGCTTCAGATTCTTAGTTAAAATCCCAAGTTCTTTTTAGACACAAAGGTTTTACTTTGGCAGGTTCAAATAAATCCAACTTGATCAAAGATGAGACATGAAAACGAAATTAGCGATCCCTCCACAATGAACTCAATTCAGAAAGTAGATCAAAAGAAAACAAGTGGTACCTAAATGAGAAATTGTTTTTCATAAAAGATTTTAGGGTGTGTTGAGCGAAATGGCGATTCTTTGGGTGAAATCATAATCTATGTTCCTTCCTTCGGGCTTATCTCATGTAGAATATGGTTGATAAACTAAACAGATTCACTTTTATCAGAGTATTTCCTATCCATGCATGTTCAATTTCCCAAGTTCATGAATTTGGGTTCGCATATGGATTTTATCCCTTATCCCACCTTCATTCCTCTTGACCATGACCCACGCCCATTTTTGACAAGAGATGGGCATGGAATTCACTGGCTCGAGGCCATTTTAGATATTTTTTTACTTGATACAATGTTACTCCACTGCCAAGGAGCATCCATAGCCCCATCAAAGTCTCCCCGAGGTCACAGACCTTGCTCCTTTGCCAGTGAGCATCCATATCCCTGATGAAGTTATCTGCATACCCTCTCCAACTTTTCACTCATTTAATATTATTGATTTATTTCTGGCAGAAATTCCCTAAGCGAGTTGGAGAGGAGGATGTCTATTATCTACAAGATGAAATAGTTAATGTGAAATTATTCCTTTCTCTGTCTAGAGGTAGATGTGATCCTTTCCAACTTGCCATCTTTCCCTTTGGGCTTTACCAGACCACCAGGCGGATACTTCATCACTTGCCGAGGTCATTTTTTTTCCAAAGACAAGATATAGATCTCGTTGATGAAATTTGTAATTGCCCAACATTTCTTATGTTGCACGTAAGTGTAATTTAGGAGCAGAGTTTTCTACACCATATTTATTAAGGTCAACCAATGTTTTACGGAACACAACTTTATTACAAGAAAATACCAAGAAAAATAAAAGATAGAAATAAAAAGGACTCTGCAATCAGTCTACCCTAAACCTACACATTTATCCTAATCAGAATGTAACATGAAAAATACACATTTTTTTTTAACATAAATATTATTTTAGGGCTTGGCCATTCACTGGGAGGGCGTCGGGTTCCCCCCTCATATTTTTCAACCGATACATGCCTGCCCCAATTTTATTGGATACCTGGAAAGTTCCGAGCCATTGATTCTGAAACTTCAAATGTTTTCCCTTAGGTTCATTTGCTCTATCCCATTTCAGGACTAAGTCTCCTACTTCAAAATTCTTCTCTTTCGCCTTATGCTTGTCAAACCATATTTTAACCATCTATTGATGAGAGATGAACTTAGATTTTACTTTCTCTCTTTCTTCTTGAATCCTGAGCAAGCTGAAGTAGTGGAAGATATAACCCATTTGGGAGAATGGCTTCTTGTCCGTATACCATAAAGTATGGGGATTTTGCTATAGATTCCTTGGGTGTTACTCTATCTACCCATAAGGAATTATGAAGTGAGCTATGCCAATTCCTCTGATTGTATGTGATTGTTTTCTTCAAGATCCTCACTAGGTTCTTATTAGTTGATTTTTCCACCCCATTTCCTTATGGATAGTAGTTTGTAGAGTATATTATTATGATTCCTTTGTCTAGAGAGAACTCTTTTAGTAGAGTATAAGAAAAGTAAGAAACATTGTCAAAAATGAGAACGAAAGTAATCCCAAACCTTGTGATCAGCTGTTGTTTTATGAATTGAATTAAAACCTTTTCATTCATGTGAGTCAGAGGGATGGACTTTGCCCATTTCGTAAAATAGTTCATAGAAGTCAGTATGAATTTATGTTGTTTTTAAGAAATCGGGGTAATATCCCCTATGAAGTCTAACACCCATTTCTCGAATGGTCTGGATATGGTCACTGGATGGAGTGGGACAACTTCCCTCTTCTCTCTTCCAACGCTCATTTGGAAAGATTTACAATTTCTAGAGTACGTATGAGAATCCCTAAATAGAGTAGGCTAGTAATAACCAACTCTTGATTTTTTGTGAGCTGTGGTATTTCCTACAAAGTGTCCACCCGTAGAACCATCATGGATCTCCCTCAGAACCTTTTCTACATCTTCACATTCGAGACATATCAAGAGTACTCCATCATAATTTAAGTGAAAAAGTACTGAATTTACGAGGCGATATTGTGCAAATTTTAGCCTGAGAGATCTCCTTTCCTTAGCGCTTAGGTTTTCTAGGAAATTCCCATGATGCAGGAGGTAAATCAATTTTCCATACCAAAACTCTTTCCCTGGGGGGATGTATAAATATTCACTACACCATAATGCTAATTCATTCTCCCACCCAAGGTCTTCATTTATTTGATCTTGGGCCTCCGTGACTAGTTTACACAATCCTTATCCCTTTACTAATTTGGCAGGTTTTATATCTAGATCAAATTCTTGGAAAACTACCATCCAATTTACCCTTCTCTCCCCCATATCCTGTTGAGTGAATAGGGATAAGACTGTAGGATGCGACATGATGACTTTGGTGTGTTTTTTTAGGATGTAAGATCTGGAATTGTTTATTGATTTGTACACCACATAAGCCTGTTTGTCTATAGCAGGGTAGTTCAATTTGACTCCTTGGATATTATTGCTCATAAAATATATCAGTGCCTCATTGTTATCATCATCCTTCTGGGTCAATACTGCATCTAAGGATTGGTCGAAGGAGAAAGTATAGAGAAAAAAATATTTACTAAAGTCGAGACTTCACAGGATCGGGGCTTGAGATATTGCTGTCTTGATATTGTTGAAAACAATTTTTCTCTCGTCATCCCACTTAAAATCTGCATCCTTGCGAAACATTTTTCGTAAGGGCTTGACAGTTTCAACGAAATCGAGGGTGAAATTTCTCACAAAATTAATTTTCCCAAAGAAGGATTGCATAACCTTTTTGTTATGGGGTAAGGGAAGATGAGATATTGCCTTTATTCATACTAGATATATATGAATACCTTCTTGAGATATAATATTACCTAGTAGTTTCCCTTCCTTGACACCAAATATAGTTTTCTTAGGGTTTAAAGATATTCCATATTTCCTACATCTTTTGAAAATCTGGGTTAAATGTTGGATGTGGTCTTCTCTTTTCTTTGATTACATAGTCACATTGTCCAAATATACTATTACACATTTGTTAATCAATCCCCAAAAATCTACGTCCATGGCCCTTTGGAAGGTTTCCCCTTCATTAATCAACCCAAAGGGAATGTGTTTATAAGCAAAAATTCCCCACTTGGTTTGGAAGGTAGTTTTCAATCGGCCTTCCTCTGAAGCTAGAACTTGGTTATAACTTGAGAAACTATCTATAAGGGAGAAAATTTCAGAACCAGACACGGTGTGCAAGATCTATTCCATGGGTGGGACTGGGTAGTTATCCTTTTCTGATGCTCTGTTAAGGTTTCTGAAATCAACACACATGCGTACCTCCCTAGACTTTTTCCTGACAGGAACCAAATTTTCTACCTAGGTAGAGTGTCTAACCTGAAAGATAATCTTAACATCTAGTACTTTATTTAACTCTTGATACATTAGGGGTTCCACAGATGGATGGTAATTCCTCAGCTTTTGTTGGAAGGGTTTTACTCCAGATTTTAGCGGGATTGTGTGTTGGATAATGCGAGTGTCATAAGTTTTCAATTCTTGGTACGACCATGCAAATACATCCTGATATTCTCTAAAAAGTTTGAGATAAGCTTTCTTGTATTCTTTAGACAATGTTTTACCTAGATTTACATTCTTAGGGTTTTCCGGGGTTCCTAGGTTCATAGTCTCGTATATGGGACATGAATTCTCTGTCTTCATGTTCTTTGACCCTTTAAATATTTCCCTCATGCCGAAAAGGTTATCCAAATTGGCTACCCCTTTCGGTATTGTGTGAAACCTTGGTTTATTATTAGAGTGATATGTTCTGCCCTTATGTTCATGGAAATCAGTTTCTGCAAGTTGCTCTTGGAACACCTCATCATAAATAGCCAAATCTTTAAAATTCTCTTGATTGGTTAGAAAATCTATAATTTGTTCATCTCCTTCAAAAAAATTCCAATTAGAAATGTTGTTGGGTACTGATGGTTTGTAGAGTAGGTCCACAGTGAACCTGGAGTCTTTATGTCTTCTAAAGGGAATAACCTTGAGGCTGCAGTGGCTAGGGAATCATCAAGAGTATTCTTTGTCCTAGGAACAACACTAATATTGAAGGCCTCAAAATGTTTTATTAGTCTATGAACCTCTTGTTGGTAATTTATCAAGTGGGGTGAATTGCAATGGATAGTATTCTTCACTTTCCTAACGATAATTTCAGAGTCCCCACAAACTTTTAGTTCTTTAATGTTTAAGTCTATGGATTTCTTCAGTCCCTGAACTAGAGATTCATACTCAACAGTGTTATTGGTGCATTCAAATCTAGTTTACAGGACAAGAAATTCCACTTCCCTTTCAGGTCAATGAGGATACATCCTGCTCCCAACCCTTCTTGTGATTTAGACCCATCAAAGTACAACACCCAAAATTTTGAGAGAAATTTAACAACTTCTTCAGGCCTAGTTATTTTCTCATCTAGGTATACCTTGTCTGTTGTTTCCAACATTAGTTCCTGACAAAAGATGCTTTCTTCTGCCACTGCCAGTAGATTAACTTGGAAAGTCATTTCAGATTTTTTAGTGAGAGGTACATCAGACGAGAGAGGATCGAAATTTATGAAATCATAATCGCAAGAGTAGTTTCCTAGCACGGGGAAATATGCCGAAGAGGGTTTGTTGAAGGCTTCTAAATCAGTGATAGTATGCTTGAGATATCTTCACATATCACTCCTAATCATGTTGGTGTGTCCCTTTAGTGGCAACTAGAGGTGAGCCTAGTTCTTGCTAAAGTATCCATTCAATTTCTCGAACCAATCTCGACTAAGTAGCAGTCCATAAGATTTTGGGATATCTACTACAATTATGTCAATCACTTGCACAAATTTTGGGTGGGAAACCATTCTGATCATGACATCCTTAAGTTCCCCAATAAATTTTACCTGAGTTCTATCTAGTTGTATAATGTGTTTATCACTTTTGAGCATAATTGCATTCAATTTCTTGCAGATTGACAATGGCATGACATTGGAAGATGCCCCTGAATCGACTAAACAATTATGCAGGTTTCTGTTGAAGACTTCAAACGTTAAAAGGAAAGGTGGGACAAAAGGATTTCCTCTCTTGTCCAAAGAGAAATAATTTACATTTGCTTTGTTATTTAAATATGTGGGAGGTGGGACTTCACCTAGACCAATGCTTTGTTATAGAGGCTTCTATTGACTTTAAGGCCTGCAACAGAAAATCCTATGGCTGGGGAATTCTGCACATATCCATGACCGACACATTAGCCTTCAACTTCTTAAGTATTCTACTATGTTGTATTCCAACTTGGGTGACTCCTGTGTATGTATTCTTATAGGATTTCTTTTGGAGACACAAGGTGATTTTGAGTGATCGACTATTTGTTTTCCTCTTGAATATTGGATAGTGATAAGGTAATTTGAGACCAGTTGACCCTTACTTCACGTTTTCACTGCAAAAACCTTAGCGGGTGGTTCTTGAAGTTCAAGTGCATCATCGAGAGGCATAGACAATTCAGGTACCCATAACAACATGGTTGTTTCGTTCGACGACTCAACTTCTTCCTGTTCGACGATGTTCACCATTGAGCCACTTGATTGCTCGGTAAGAGAAACTTCATCTAGGAACCGATTGAACATTAAATTCACATCATGCACCCATTGGGGACAATATATTTTGGAATGTTTCTCTTTTGGAATGTTTCTTTTAATGTCTACGATTTCATTTGACTATTTCTTTATCATATGTTGTAGGTATTCTATGTCCCCATTTCCCTTTTCAGGACGTTGTTCTATTTGTTTTCCTGGGGGTCTAGTCAACAAAATTCCTCTCCTAGGTGGAGGTTGAAATTCCTTCTTAACTAGTGAGACCTGACCCTCTTTGCATCCCTTTATTTGGAATTCAATCGTTTTGGATTCCTTGAAATTTTCAGCTAGGGTATGTTTGGCAACCCTTTTCACAAACATGGAAATGGAAGCAGGGAGAGCATTAACATATACCTCAATTTGCAACTCCTAAGTAGGTTTAGCTTCGGGTTGAAATTTGTTCAGGATAGTGGTAAATAGTTGATTTAAGTCTTTAACCTTCTCTTTTGAACTCATGGTGGTGACAAATAGTTCAACCATTAAAGCTCCTGTGATGGTTTCTTCTGCAAATTTGTCTAAGAAATCCTTTTGAAACTTCGTCCAACTAATTATGGACCCCACAAGAAAGTTACAATACCAAGTCGAGGATGAATTATCAAAGGTATAGGGGAAAAGGCTACACACTACATCCTCATGTTGTACATTCATCAGTCTTATAGCTAGTATGAATTTTTTAATATGGTCTTCAGGCAGTCTAGAGGTTTTAGGGTCGAATTTGGGAAGAAATTTTTCTGGGTGTCGAGGGAGGTTATGTACCCATCCTGGGATTTCCAGAGCATCTGTGGCCAACCAAGGTTGATTATTTTGAGGTGGATTTCCACTTTATTCATTATTATTGTTATTATCCTCCATATCGTCTGATTCTGAAGTCGAGCCATCTGAATTAAACCCTTCCTCATCATATTCAAAATCATCAAGCTTAGAGTAGCTACCAACTAGTGTTTTGGGGATTAGCTTAAGGGGTTGTTTGATCCCAGTAAGGGAAAAATATATTAGGTCTTCTACTTTGTGAACAAAAACCTGCTCAGGGGTATCGACAATTGGTCGACTTACTTGTTTTCTATGAATAAGTAATGGGGCTAAGGGTAACAATCCAATTTGTCGAGCGTAAGCTCTTGTGATTCTTCTGAACTGGTTCAACTCCTCGCGGGGAAGAGCATAAGGTATTTCAGGGTATAGGTGTTCTACTTCCTCGTGTTGGGGTGAGTTACTCATTTTGGGATCACTTTTTGTATGTGGGTTGTCTTGAGAATGACTAGCCATGTATATCGACTGTTTTGAATATGTAGGCTACGCGAAATATATTATCAGAAATATTGTTAGCTATTCATTCATGGCCCTCCTTCTAGTGCCAATTCTGTTGAGGGGCCCGAGATCCATTTAAATCAAAAGCAGGATGCGAACCCGACTTGGAGGCCCAATTAGACTCTGTAGCGTTTGATGGTGGAATGGTTCTCCAGATATTTTGATCTAGCTAATTTGTTGATGGGATTTACTTAGTGATTGATAGGATATCTTTTTGTGAAAATGCCTTCTTTCGATTAAATGTTCTCTTTTGTCTTTTCTTTTATTATATGAATCTGATAAAGTAAGGTGTGATGGTATAAAAAAACTAATATAAGGGATTATTAACTACTGAAGAAGGCTGAGCCTGGGATAATCCTCGTTCTCTAGCGTGCAGACAACCATATTCACACCTATTACAAGTCTAGTAATAATATGTTGACTTGATGGTATTTCAACAGTTACTGAGATACAATTATTGAAAGAAAATACACATGCAATAAGACGAGTGAAAGAAAAATAGTTTCCTTAGCTCTACCATCAATCACGCATTAACACAACGATTTTATTTTCATCATTAAGAACAAAAGAACTGTTAAAATATTGAAACATATAGCTTATCAATAGATTCAGAAACTCTTACTCGTTACAACATCAACTACTGAAATAAAATTTGGAAGTTGTTCCTCCTCAATCCAATCACATAACACCTTTAATGAAAAACAAAATTGTCTCTGGTTCTAAATTTTTTTTCTCAATTAAGGTTACTCATAAATAATTCTTTACAATTCTCAAAAAGAACATCTTTTCCCCAAAACCATTGACCCTTTATAAAAGGCCAATCCCCCTATTTATAAAGAATCACTAACTTAAAATAACTGCTATATGTTTGTGTTAAGTAAAACAAAATATTTCCACGTGGTGATTGATCTATTTGTTCTCTGGAAATCCTCTCGTGGTTCTATTGGAGTGGATGAATCTTTTCATATTCTTACCACTTGACGAAGATATCCTCGCATGTGTTATCATACATGAATCTGTGTTGGGCCATTGGGGATGAAAGGGTTTCCTTCACTTCTATTTTCTGGTCTCTATATTTGATGACTTTGGCACTTAAACCCTGTAGAACTACATGATCCTTGATCAGATGTTCCATAAACTTCTATATTTGACCCGGTGTCATGATTTCCACCTGAGTGATCTCCACTTCCCATGCTGAGTCCTGTTCTCCATGTCATGCAATTCGACAAAGTTTTCAGGTGAGCCGAACTCTGGGAGGCCAATGTCTTTCATCTATCGATTGATCTTTTCCCAGCTTCTTTCACACTCGTCCCACCTCTTCTGTATCTCTCGTTGAGGTTCCTGGGCCATACTTACCTAGTATTTGACTACTTTCCTGATCCAGGAGATGTTTCTATCCATCAACACTCGAATTCCATGCTCCTCTGTGTCTCGACCCTTCTGCACTGTGATGATGTAATCGATTTGTTCTACATCTTGGTATGCCTTTCATACCATCTCTCCACATCCTTACAGGTTTCCAGTCACGATCAGGGTATCTTATTGATAATAGGATACACATGCAGTGAATAGATTTCTTTCACTTGTGAACTTGGTATATCATCTTGGAACTCACTCTTGAGGAAAATGCGGACTGCGTTGAGTCTTGGTAATATTTTTCTAGGAAAAGATGGTTACGGCCTGCGTTGAGTCTTGGTAATATTTTTCTAGGAAAAGATGGTCTAGCTCCTTCTTTGTGGCGGCCAATTCCTTTTCATCTCACTTTTCTCGATCAATCTTGGCATCAGTGATATCCATCCCTATGTATATGAGCTCAAATGTCTTGGCATTTTCTGTGCTGAGAAAATTCTCCTCTGTGGTGATGAGAATCGAGCTATATAGCGCGAGTCTTATTTTCTTGGTAGTCCTCCTCATGATGGATTTCCTCTTCCTGTCGTAAGAAATCACCTGTATATCAGAAACCCCATCAACAGGCTCAAGTATTTGTTGGTCTCCCCAGGTTAGAGTGTTGCCCAAGATTCCTTCCGTATGTAATTTCTCTAGGACCGATCCTTGTACTTCTTTGACAGGGGAAACTTCCATATTTTCCAATGTCTCGACCTCCATCTGGTGTTCATCGACTAGTGAGGTATCATCCACAATTGAAGAGACAATGACATGCTCAATACTTACTTGGAGATCGACTATTGAGGTTTTGATCTATGGCTATTGAAAATTTTCTTTTTTCCCACCTGAACCTAGATCTTTGTCATTTCTACTAATTGAGGATCATTCTCTAGCTGCTAGATGACTCTTTGGGATTCCTCTAGTAACAAAATCCCCCTCCTTTGTGCCTTTGTTGGTTCTGCTGCTCTGTTTTCCTCTCTAACCCTGAGAGCTTCTTGAGCCGTCCGTTCTATTGTTTCTACTTGCTCATCCATACTCATAGATTTGAACCTTTCATGTTTGGGTTATCTTTTATCTGTAGTAACTCCTCCCATTCCCGAGCACATTCTGTAAAAATATCGTCATGAAACTTATCATGTGTGTATGGCCAGCAAGAAGAAACTTGTGACACATTTTGGAGAACCAGGAATTTAGTGTCATGTTTGCAGAATCGACCTGTCGGGAACCTATATTCTAGCTAGATAAAACCCTCTTGTTTATCTTACATAGTGTCGTTCACTATGAAAAACCCTACATGGAAACCACAGGGTATGAACACTCGTTTCTTGTCCTTAACCAAAGTGGAGTTATATCCCTGTAGGATGGTCTGGTAACAAATTTCTCTTGCAACGAGTCGGTATAGAACATGAGCAGGGAGTAAATGTGGTGTGTCAGTGGCCCCAAACACCCTGATATAGGTCATGGTTTGATCTAGGTACCAGTGGCCTACTTTGAAAATCATTTTCTTGGCCACTACAGACAGTCTTGGGCATTATTTTTCGAAAATAATGAAATAAATCCGAGCTATGAATTCATTGCAAATGAGAGCATACAATTTATTGTACTTGTTTTCCCGCATGATGATGAAGTAGACATGTATAGGTAGCTCTGTGACGTGCCAACTTAGATTCATGCTGTTGAAGACATTCCTTGTGTAGATCACATCTAGTAGATATGAAGCCATGTGAAAAGTGGGCACTTCTCCCTCCTTTGGTGTCTGAGATTGCAATATATTGGTGCTCAATTTCTTGGAGATGATTGCTCCCCAATTGAAGCTACTCCCGAAAATAGCCACAGTGTATTCCAGGGGCATCCATGCCTCTGAGAACTTAGCACAGTCCTTTTCCCCATATAATTGGTAAATTAGATCCATTAAGTAGATATATGGCTCCCTTAGATTCACTGTCCCGTACCAGCCATTGCTATGGTTTTTGAATTTCTTGTATTCCTTCCACCAGGAGGCCATTAATAGGCTAGTGTCATGGAATTCATAGAACTTCACCATGAAATATGTGTTCAACCGCTCCTCCGAGCCCATGATATTGTAATATTTCTGGACCTTTGTCGAGAGAAAAACTTCGACACATCAACCATTCTCATCATTGATTAGGCACCTCTGCACATCTGCATGATATATTATCCAACCCATAGTCTCAATGTAGGGAAAGACTGGGGTTCTAAAGGCTACCATATGCAAGCATGACCATTAGATATTCAGAAAAACCTGGTCGTCGATCCCCCTTACATCCAGGTCGCTGTGGGGGATAAACTCTAGGTACTCTTTCCGGTTAATTCTATTGAAAAAATATCTCCATTGTGGGAGCATCATTTTTGATCCAGTGGTTGGTTCTATATCAAAAAAAGTAGGGGGATGAGAAAATACCTTCTTATTCAATGTTTTGATGATCGTTTCCGCTCTGGGATAAAATTCCAACTGCCTCACAGCTCCAGGAGAAGATCCTTCACCAATATCTGCTTCCTTCAATTTTGGTTCCCTTGGAGAGTGTCTAGTCATTGTCTTTCTTGGAGAATTTTTTTCCTACAGAGAGAACAACGTTAGACACCATGTTACAGATAAAATGCCGATACATAAAAACATGACCGCCGAAATAAAAAAATAATACAAACCTCTTCTTCACACTAGCTTAACCTGGTTTTGAAATTCTGAGAATCAAACACAACCCTTCAGATGCTCTATTCACTTCTTCGGCTGCTCTGGAAATCAAAAAATTGTGTGAAAAATGTATGTGTTTGAAGATATCTTAGTGATTTAAATAGAGATAATACTTACCTTGTCACATCAGTTATTTAATTCGGGGTGTAGGTGTGTTTCCACAAAATTTGCCACCAGATCTGCATTATGCCCAAGATTTAAATGCAGTCGTAGGTTGGCGGCGTAGGCACGGGTTATAATGTGGTTCATCGGTGATTTTAAATTCCTATTGTTTGATCGACGCATAGGGTATCAATGTATGCAAAGTGAAACATTAATTGGCCTATTAAATGGAAAAATTCGATCTTATTTTTTGCTGAAAATGTCCCATCATTTCCCTAATTTAACGGGTAGATCGGGAGTCGACGCTTTTCTTTAGACAATATCCATTGATACCTCTTGGAAAAAAATTTGACGCCGATCCATCTTTCCATACAACACTGATGTGGAAATGCTGACTTGTAAGTGTGACTATGACATGGGGAAACCTAAGGTGACTCGAGATGAAACTAGGCTGTACAAAATGCCTATACGGCAAGGACATGTGGCATTTGAGATTGGCATCTTCGTTTAATCGTGTTATTCAAAATCAAATATTTTCATTAGATAAGTGTTTTAACAATAGGTCCTACCCTGCCGATGCCAAAAAAGTATCAAGGATTGAGGATTGGTGATAAGTTTAAACAAGTGTTCCCAAATTACCCCCCTCGAAACTTGCTGATGCCGAAAATGCATCAGGGATCGGTGATCGACGATGTGTCAATGCGAAAATTTTCCATGATTTAAATCTTTGATATTTCACCGACCCCAAACAAACACATCAGTAATCATCTATCAGAGGTTCATCATGGACCATGTCAATGTTTAGCCCTCTTATATTTTGTCGACGTCGATGGGAAATCGATCATTTCCTGAATCTTCTTTGCGAACAACCAACAAAAATATACTTCGTTTTTTACCGATGCCAATGATACATCAACGATCGAGAATTATTGTTACTATATGGTCATCTTACTTGCTTGGATTTTGTCGATGCCGAACATAAGCGCCTGGGTCACAATTTTAGCTGCAGATTCTTAGTTAAAATGCCAAGTTCTTTTTAGAAACAAAGGTTTTACTTTGTCAGGTTCAAATAAATCCAACTTGATCGATGATGAGACATGAAAACGTAATTAACGATCCCTCCACAACAAACTCAATTCAGAAAGCAAAACAAAATAAAACAAGTGGTACCCAAAAGAGAAATTTTTTTCCATAAAAGATTTGAGGGTGTGTTGAGCGCTCAACAGGTTCCAAGAAGATGGTATATTCAGAAGGAAATCGAGGAAAAAATGACTAAATGGACCCATATGAGCTCCCATTGTTTCTATACATTCAACTTCACCGCACAAGATCTAGTTCAAAGAGAGGCTTTCTTTTGGATTAAATATTTTATTTTCCATCGACAGCTAAAGGAAGCCACTCCCAAAGTACTATTCTCCTATCACTAGTCTGTAGTTAAACTAAAGGAGGCGGTCCACTGCTGGAAGATTGATGTTGACAAAATTGATGATGATGAACCCTGATAAATCCATATCAAAGAATAATAGGGTGAGCGTACACTTGAGAGGAAAGTGATGGATATGAGCATTCCATACTATAATGGTCCAATCAAAACAATGAAAAAAAATATTGGCACCGAGGAAGCACCTAATATGGCCATTATTGGAGACTACTGGGATAAGGAGACTGTCACTCAAGTGTTCAACCTTCTTAAGGAACATGAGAACTTATTTTCCCACAGATTCAAAAAAATGAAAGGGATCAGAGTCTCATTGGGGGCATGCATATTCAACTCAATACGGATTCCAAACCGGTCAAGAGGAGGTCGTATCGACTACATCCCAAGTATAAAAAAAAGTGCGCAAAGAGTTGGATTGGATGCTATATGTTGGAATTATCATATCCTTCGAGGAATCATATTGGGTTAGTCTAATGGTGGTGCAACCCAATAAAATAAGTGACATTTGATTCAATTTCGATTTGAGGATTCTCAAAGCAGTTTGCGTCCACGACCCGTTCTCTACACCTTTCACAGATGAGGTGTTGGGAAATGTTGGTGGCTGGGAAACCTACTCTTTTACAGATGGATTTTCAAGATATCATTAGGTTTATATCATAGACTAATACCAATATAATACCACCTTTGCAATCAAATGAGGGTCATTTTCATACATTGTTAGTCCCTTTGGATTAAACAATGCCCCCATAATATTTTCCCGGATAGTGGTCGCAACTTTCAAGGAATTTATTCACAAATTTCTGGAAGTTTATCTAGATGATTGGATTGTCTTTATCTTGTTGAAATAACACATGTAGGCTCTCTGATTAATTTTTTATTGATGTCACCAAATCCATATTTCCCTAAACTTGAAGAAGTGCATTTTTTTCACCCCATTTGGTACATTACTAGGCCACGTTGTCTGCAAGGAGGGACTGTTGGTTGACCCAACTAATATTGATGCCATACTAGACATGGTATCCCCCACCTTGGTTAGAGAGTTGTGAATCATGTTGGGTCATATAAGATATTACCAATGGTTAATCTAGAATTGTGCCCAAATTTCTACCTTGATTGAGAAGTTTTTGCACAAATACACAAAATATATTTGGACAACAGAATGTCAAATAAGCTTGGATACTCTTAAAGAGAAACTGGTTACTGCACCAATTCTTGGGTTTCCCAACTAATCCAAGATATTTCATGTTCATGTCAATTCCTTGTCTATTTCACTTGACATAGTTCTTGCACAACTGAGGTAAGGTAATATTCATCATCCTGTATACTTTTATAGTTGTAAGCTACCTAATGCTGAAAGGAATTACACAACAACTAAGCTCAAGGTTCTTTCCATGGTCTATGCCTTGCATAAGTTTCACCACTACATGTTGGAAAACCATTTTAATTTTTTTACATACCACACTATGCTCAATTATTTGGTAAACAAGACGGTTTTGGGAAGAAGAATATTCTATTGGTTTCTTCTCTTTGAAGAGTTTGACTTTGAAGTTATGGTTAATCCAGGGAAATACAATGTTGGACTAGATAATCTATCGTGGATTGAGATGGGTTAATTTTCTAAGATCTTCAATGATGAACTCCATGATGCAAAACTCCTTCGTTTCGAAGTTTTTCCTAATCAATTGGATGAAATCACATAATTTCTCATGACTGGTCAGGTTCCCATAGGGTATACTCCAGTGCAACATTGTTAACTGGTGACTGTTAGTGTTAAGTATAAGGGAATTGTTGGAAAATTGTATCAATTGGGTGAAGATGGAAACCTGCACCGATGTGCATTAGAGCACGAACATTATTCCATTCTATATGAAGCACATGAAGGTATCATTGGAGGCCATGATGTCGGTAAGGATACAACACACAAGTTTCTTCACTCAGGGCTTTGGTGGCCTTCACTATTTGTCAATGCCAAGAACTATTGTAAGTGTTTCGACGTATGTCAATGGATGGGCAAACACTGTTGGATGGATGAGCTTCCATTGTTTCCATTGATAGAATTAGATCCATTCTACAAGAAAGAAATTGAATTTTTTGGTCCCATCAACCCACCTTCACATCACATAGGTGTGTGATACATTATTACCGTGACAAAATATCTAACTCGATGGGATGAAGTTGTTTTATTCAAGGATTGTATAATCAAAACAATGGCACACTTCATTTTTGATAATGTCATCACCATATTCGGATGTCCAACGGTGTTCATGAGTGATCAGGGGTCACATTTTCTAAATGAGACCATTCAACAAATCACTTAGGAGTTTGCGATCCATCACCACAAGAAAACTCCCTATCACCCTCAAGCTAATGGTATAGTTGAAGATTTTAATAATATTTTAGAGCATGCTTTAACCAAAGTTTGTATTGTGCATCATGATGACTGGGACCAATGTATCCTCTTAGTATTATGGGCTTATTGAACAACATGAAAAAGGATTACAAATCATATGCCATTCCAATTGGTCCTATTCCAAAATCCATTCCTTATTTATAGTCATTCCTTTTATAAGTATTTGGTGAATTTTTACATTATTGAGGATCAATCATATGCAAAAAAGCAGTTTACAAAAGTGACTCTTCACATTCTTTTCCTTATCAGGATTACACAAAAAAAATATGAGACATTTGGAGAAGTTATGACAATCATGATCATCATGGGTTCTTCTGCATATGCATACATTCTTGATATTCCTTCCAGAGTGAATGATTATCCATGATATTTTGTAACTTCTCTAACTGCATATTTTCGACATCCAATTCACCGTAACAAACCTTGGTGGAAACTTCTTTTTTTAATTCTTGTGTTGTGCGTTTGATAAATTCATAGGACATACTGATGAGTTTGACAGGTCTCAATAGATACTCCTCAAGAGAGTATTTATTTACCTCAGTTAAAATCTCAATGTTCACCCTACTAGTTTCCCTGTTCTTCTCCACCTCAGCTATCCTGATTTTGGCAGGTGATGCTTCATAAATGGGGAGCATCAACAACATCCCGAGTTCTTCTAAATTATCATCATAACTATTCCATATCCATTTCCATGTCTTATATGCTATCCTTTGGATGGCTTGGAAATATTCTAATAGAGGCTTCCAGGTATCAAATAATACTTTGTCTTTTATCCTTTCTTTTCTATAATAACATGGCAATGTATCTGGGGGGTATCTGTATACTACTTACCAATTGAATATCTTGTCGAAGACATCATTTTACTTTTGGTATTGATCCATTATTTCATCTCTTTGGTCTTCAAGTCTCAATTGGTCATCTCGATCGATATGCATATCACTTAGAAGGAATTTTCCTTGATCTTCTCCATAAATTCTTTAAGCTTTCCATTGTCTTGTTCTAATTCCTTGACCTGAAGGGTTTGCTCTTCAAAAACTAGTTTGGCTTCATCTAGATCAATATGAAAATGAGATATATCCTTTGCATGTTCCCTCTTGATTTTCTCAATTTCTTCACAAATATTTACCTTTGTAGATTCAAATTATTTCAAATGGGTGTCCCACTCTAGCTATGCTCTTTGATTAAATTCAACATTCAATTCATGTTTCTAGGTTTGCAGTGATTTTTTGAGTTCCTCTTTCTTGATATTATCAATAGCCCTGGTGTCCCTTTCAAATTATGACATGAGCTCATCCCCTAAATCTTGCACAATCTTATGATTTTATTCTTTATGCAGTTTGTCCTTTTTCTCAATAACTTTTAAGAATTTTGTAGAGATGTCATCCTTCTGCATCTTCAATTCTTTCTCCAGCTCAATTATTTTGGTTCATGCTACACTTAAGGCATTGGTAAACTCAAAAAAAAATGAAGCATTTAGACCTACAAATGCATGGAGAGAAGAATATGCTTGTATAACATTTTCCTTTGGTTCATGCCCAACTTTCCATTCCGAAACTCTCCCTGTAGATGATGTGGACTTAGTAGACTCTCCTCTTTTCCTTTTGTTTGAGCTTTTATCAATGCTCTTCGTCCTGTCATCATAATAATAATCTCCAACAACCACTACAACACTTTCAAAACTCAAAATTTTCAAAGAAAAGGTGGTATTACCTAGAACAACATAAAGGAAAGTGTATTCATGGGGTGAAATGTTCACCATGCCAAGATTAGGAGTCGATGGGATTCCTAGGGTTTTACTTAATTCATTTTTCTTCTATTGTTCTTTTCTCATTTTCCTTTCTTTTAGCTTTTGCCTCAACTATTTCCCTTTCATTTTCTCTTTTCTGGGCCTCAACTTCTTCAACGAGTCTTTTGGCCTCTGCCTCAACTGCTCCCTTTTCACTTTTTTTTCTCAATTCCTCAGCCTCTTCAGTTTGTATTTTATCTTCTGCATTAACTTATCATCTATAATACTCTGCATCAAATTTCATCCTCTTATGCTCCAATTCCTCAATTTTCTTGATATTCTCATGCTATTTGGTGATCGATTTATTTTGATCCTCTTGCAACAATCTTAGAAACTAGTTTTGATGAAATTTCTTCATTTCTTCTTGTTTAGCTTAGATTTATTTTTTGGTAGCATCATCAGGGAATTTATGCAATACCTCTTCATAAAAAAAAAATCCTTTGAACATGTCTTCATCAAAATCTACCACATGAATAATATAATTATTAAGACACATATCTCTAACATGGCTCATTGCTAGCTCATGGGGGTCATGTCCTTTTTCACTTCCCAAGCATAAAAATAAATCATGTAGAGCCTCTGCTTCTTTTATGTCATGTTGTCCATTTAATATACTATAGTTTCCTATGTGAAAAAGAAACAGAGGGGCCATATTTTTTTACTATTTCTCATGGGAAAGGAGATAACTCTTGTTCTTATGCTTTGATGGGATATGTATCTCATTAAAAGGAGATCTAGGACGGAATATGGAAAAATATGAGGTTCTCTTGTAATTCCATATACTCTGAAATAGGTGTAATAATTTTCTAGGTACTAGTTAGCTATCCCTTTCATCCCTACCCTACCTTCACTTGAAATTCTATACCTTGGGAACCCAAAAATGATAGTGTAAATAAGGGAGAGGAAATGGTCACAAAATTTATAGAAATAACTCTTATAGTTTATGTCCCATATCTCAGATCAATACACATGGACAAAGGGATGATATTGGTCCTAATTCCATCCAAGGTTGGGAAATGGGATTGAGGAACATATGACATCAATTAAATAAGCCGACATGTAGAAACAAAGTTTTTTCATACGTGGAACATTTTTCACATTGAGACATATGTTGAAAGTTAGTATGTCCACCTAGTTGAACACTTGTATTGTCTTTACAATGGTATGGGCCATAGGTAACCAATTTGTTTGCAAATGGGTGCACTTATCTTCATTATATAATCAATTCAACATCGCTATCGACATTTTGTAGGGTGCCTTGGACTACTATGTAGGGATAATATTTTTTCCTTGCTTGAAAATTATGTCCTCATCTACCCACCAGTTCTTCAATAACTTGGTTGGGCCTTTGTTATTTTTAGAAAACCCTATTAGTAATGGCTCATTGAGGGAGCACATAGGTATAATAAGGTTACATCTTTCAATGGTGTCTTCAATCCACACAGATTATATATTTCTTCCATATTTATTCACAATTGTGGAAGTGTTAGGGTCAAACTTCTTAAAACACAAGTGGGTTGATCCATTGTAAGGAAATAATGTAGGTTGTGCAACATGAACGTGAATTTATCTTTTTTGGATGTTATGATACACGTTGAGGTATTCATCATCGAGAGGAAAATATACACTATTGAAGATCCTATATATCTCGTCATACCTCAAGGAATGATCTTCTCCAGTGTGGTAGGTCATATCGATCACTAAAACCTCTACCCTACAAGTAGAATATTCAGGCACAAAAGTTGAAGGCGCCAAATTCCTGGATCTCCTAGTTGTTTGAATCACTGTATCTTGTCTTTTATATTTTGCAATTAACATATTAATCATCAGTTATCTGAATAAAAAAAAAAATCAACAACAAAATTCAAAATAACAGGGAACCTATGATTATAGCGAAAAAAGTTCTTCCATAGTGTTACAAAGATGATTAATGTAGAATGGAGTGAATATTTATCATATGATAGAAATATATGAACTGAACGAGGGTTTAAGGGTCATAATATAGGCATTTAATTACCCTAACACACAATTTGAATGATAAGTTGTTAGAGAAGGCTATTTTGGAGAAAAGTTTGAGGAATAAGGAAGATTGCAACAAATGAGGAAAAAAACTAAGGAATGGACCAAAGAAGCAGAGCATGACAAAAAAGGAGGAAAAGAAGCATGCCAAAAGGTAGAGAAAGAAATGTGCCAGATAATAAAGTAAAGAATCACGAGGAAAAGAAGAGTCAAAGAAGGAAATGGTTGGATTGAAGACCAACTGCACGCATGAGGTTGTAAAGTGGACAAGACTAATCCACTAGGGTTAGGGTTTTGGGTTATTATGTAAGGGTTTTTACCCATTTTGGTAGTATAAATAAGCATTGTAAGACCTGGGAAGAATATCAGAATCTTAGAGAAAATATTAGACTTATCATCTATTTTTGGCGAAGTTGAGTTCACTTTTGAGTCTTTAGTATGTTTTGAGTCGAAGTATTAGTTTTGGTTGAATAGTTGAGGAGCTAATGGGGAATTAGGTAGATTGTAACTGAGGGTCAGGTCGCAAGCTGTGGATCCATGTGAGACACTGGTCAACCTCATACCTATACCAAACTTATGATGTAATTCACACAACACAATATTTTGATGAAGAATAACAAAGAAGAAGAAGATCTGTGTGGATGTAGCCCAGGGGGGGTGAGCCACGGTAAAACCTATGTTAATGTGTGGAATGCATTCTTTATGTTTTACTATGATTTATGATGAATGAATGGATAAATAAATGCATCTGTTAGAGTTTACTTACAGTGCGCACTAGAGTAGTTATGTTACTTTCTACATAATGAGTGTTAAAGGATAATTGAATGGTAGATCTGAATGATGGTATGGTAGAATAAATATTGAGGTAAAAGAGTAGTATTCCTAACATTTCCATGAGCACCATCCCTTCCATGACTACAAACATTTGGGTCCTGCAATCACCCATAAGCCATCTCGGGTGAGACTACGCTATGCACTCTGTCACACACAACGTTTCCTTCTGGTCTCCAGAAGGGCCAACGGTTTCTAGGTTTTTTTTGGAGAACTAAGGTAGAAACTGGGTCATCCCATACATCCAAAAAATGGTTCCATTTCTGATTGGAACTCAAAAGATTGGACTGGAAGAGATCTGATGAGAAGGATAGTGAAGAAAATGTAGTGTTAGAAAGGGATGTTTAGAACATGGAATCCTACTAAGCAGGAGATTGAAATATGGTTGGAGACAAAAGAACTCGAGTTTGCTCAAAAAAATAATAGAAGTTCCAATTATACACTATGCCAGTATTTGGACATGTATGTGTTTAGTGATTTGCATGAGGCATTTTTCTGTTATTTTCCAGAGTTGTTGGAAGAGTGGATATTGAGGTTAAATTATACTCATCCGACTAACTGGATTAGACCACTAGAGTGGACTACTGAGAGTATTGCACAATGTCCAACCTATGCGCAGTACTTGGGAGAAGGTATGATGAATCCTTTACAACCAATAGGACCATGGTGTGAGATATGTATAACACATGGACATGATTCCTATCATTGTCCCATGATGCATAATTATCAAACAATGCCCAAGACTACATTTTGTAACTTTTGCAAGTTAGTTGGACATGAATATAAAGATTGTAGAACTTTGGAGATCATGAAGGAGAGGACCTTGGATACATATAGGGTGTAGGATGAACACATGACAGGAGAACCTGCGTAGCAGTTTGCAACACAACCACAATATAACAACGCGTAACAGTTTCAAGCAAAGCTGTAGTATAATAATACACAACAGTTTGCAGCGATACCAAAATACAATAATACATAGTCATAGTATAATCAAGCACCTCAATATAATACACTACGCAAAGATAATAAAGGAAATAGAGGAGGATTTAGAGGAGGAGGTCACGGAGGAAGAGGATTTGGAGGAGGAAGAGGACTAGTAGTATGTCATAACTTTCAAAAACCTGGATACTATGCAAGAGATTATACATATCCACTTGTGACATGTATGTATTTTTGTGAAACATACCATGATACAGAATAATTTACGACACCATTGAAAAATATATAGGAAAAGAGGAACCAAAATAACCAGAATGCGCAATGGATTGTTGTGGAAAACAGAGAAGAGGATGGGAAGAAGATCCATATAGTTACTATAGGTGGAGCCAAGACAGGAGAAGATGCAGCAAAGAAGAATCAGGACCAACACTAGTGGGTAAGGAAGAATACAACATCCCAACAACAGTTTGATGCGCGGAAAGAGAATGGGACATTCAAGGAAGAAAGACAAGAAATTTTGAATATTGCATCCACTTAAGGGACAAAGCTAGTAAATGATGGAACAGTCTATGCAATGCCTCCTTTATTTAATTTAAGAAAATTTTTGGTATCTTGTGTGAAGTTTTTGAATGGTAAGTCATCTCTACAAGTGTTACAAAATCTGTTAGAGTAGTTAAATTTTGGGGAAGAAGGGATACATATAGTAAATCATGTTCATAGGAAGAGAAGAACAAGTAGGGATTTCAAGATGAATGCAGACATTGGAGATTTCAATACGGGGGATATAATATTGGATTTGGGATCTGAAGTAAATGTGATACCTAAGAAGCAAAATAATAATGACCAATAATCAAAATTAATCTAAAATTGGATCTCAAGAACAATTCTTCAAATGGTTACAAGGTGTCAACAAAAATAAGAGTGCTCTATAGAAAATACATGAAAGAAGAATGGAGATCTGATTAATGACAATATTGGACAATGAGAAATGAACTCCTTTATGTTCACTCGAATTACAGATTTGAGAATTTCTCATAAACAGTGAAATAAATCAGAATGTAAGAAGATGGTGCAATGGTATTAGAACAATTTCTTGTATACTATTTTATTGGATTTCCAAGCATAATTCTACAAATGAATGTTAATGAATGGAATGGTAATGAAACACTTCAATATCCAATGGTGGAATGAGCAAGCAATGTTAAACAAGCTACATGAAAGTATAAACAAGAGACAAGACTCTCTCATTTTAATCACACTTGAGCATATTTAATATCTACAAGTGACTGAAGTAACCAAAGGATATCTAAGCCGAATTTTAGAGGGAAGGTGAAGTAAAGAAGGCCGAAATTCAAGGGAGGATAAATTCTTTTGATGATGCTTTCTAAGGTATGTTATTTACATGTCATCTCACAATTTTCACAATATTTTTTTTTATAGAATGATTCAGACCATGCAATTGGGAGTCCATTGAGGAAACATATCCAAGTAACTTTGATACAAATTTCATCTTGTGGGTCGTTGTATTTTTGGAGTTACACTCTGTGGAAAATAGGGTTTGTGGCTAGTCTTGAAACTAGTCTAAAACAAGTGTTTCGGGTAAAAACGTCATAAATTCTTTATAACAGATCCAAATTTAGTATGAACAAATGCATTGGGTAGATTACAGTCTATAACATTCAGTGTAAAATTTTCAGATCCATACAACAAATATTCCGTGCGAGGCATGCTCTACAAGTTCACTCTCTAGAATAAACCATAATTGAATAAGGTATGCCATTTTTTCTATAACTCCTTTTCTGAGAGGTTCCAAGTAGTGAAATATGGAGGAATTTCATAAAATACACTGAAGAACATTGTGTACCATTTTCATATCTTTATTCATTATAGGTACATAGTTATGATTATTGCAAGTTAGGGTTGTTTACTAATCCAAAATTACTCATGTGAGACTAAAGTAAATTTAAATGAAAATGCTAGTCTCTCATTGTTAAAGTTAAGGAAGGTTTGTAGGCATGTGATCATATACACCAGGTCTATTACAAATTTACAAATCATATTTGGATGATGAAATTGATGAGGGATTTTGTTTGAGGTACATGTTGGGTACATGGTTGAGACAAGTAGTTGATGAGTTGGCACATACATGAGGTGTATATTTGATGATGTTGGTACAAGTTATGTGTATTTGATGCATGATTGGTACATATTTGGTGCATGGTTGATGCACCCATTGATGGTACAGGTTGAGGTACAGGTTGGTGCATGGTTTATGCACTCGTTGATGGTACATGTTGAGGTACAGGTTTGGTGCATGGTTGATGCACCTGTTTATGGTACAGGTTTGGTGCATGGTTGATGAATTTATTTATGGTATAGGTTGAGGTACAGGTTGATGTATGGTACATGTTGGCATAGGTTATTAGTACATTTTGTTACAGGTTGTTTGGTGCAATTTTATTGGTACAGGTTTACAACAGTATATCTCACAGTGATAGTGTGACAGTGGTTCCATCATTCTACTTATATTTCAGGGTGGTTGGACGGGGAAATGACAAGTGGTTGTAGCCACCTTCCGGTTGTAGCTGGAGAACACAGGGGGTTGTAGCCTCCTTATGGTTGTATCCAGATAATTGGGGAGTTTGAGCTTCCCTTAGGTTGTAGCCTGAGAAACTAGGGGTTGGACCCTCCTTCCAGTTGCAGTTAGAAAACAGAGGAAGTTGGTGCTTCCAATGAGTGTGATTTTTAAAGACATATAATAAAAAGAATTTCGAGGTTTTCTCCTGCTTCGGGTTTCCACGTAAAACACCAGTGTACTATGTATGTGTATGATTGCTCATTTTTTCATTGTTTATTTACTCTGCAACTATTGGATGATAATGGTACATTGATATAACAGTTTCATTTTGTGGTTAAAAAGAATTGAATTGCTCTATTACTTATTCACCCCCCTCTCAGTAATCCAACAATTGCATGAGTATAGTGATCTGTTTCCAACAAAATTCTCAGAGATGAAAGGGGTAGTAGGAGAAATAGGAGAGATGAATATCCATTTGAAGCAAGATGCATGACCTATAAGACAAAGACCTTACATGATGAATCCAATATACAAGCAGAAAGTGAAGGAATAAATTGAGAAGATGTTAGAGGCTGGTGTCATAGAACTCCAATATACAAGCGTAGAAAGTGAAGGAATAAATTGAGAAGATGTTAGAGGCCGGTGTCATGTAACTCATTGAAGAATCATAATGGATTATCCCTTTGGTTGTGCACGAGAAGAAGCAAGGGGTAATAAGGATCTGTGTAGACTTGATAAATTTGAATGATGCCTGCTTACATTATACTTTTCCTATCCCATTTACAGATGAAGTGTTGGAGAACGTAGGAGGCCAATAGGCATATTCATTTACTGATAGGTTTTTAGCGTATCACCAGATCAGGATAGCACCCAAAGATCGACATAAGACAAAATTTTCCACAGAATGGGGATCATGTTAGTACATAGTGATGCCTTTTGGATTTAATAATGCACCTGCAATTGTTTCAAGAATAGTAGTAGAAGCCTTTAAGGATTTTATTCATAAGTTTTTGGAAGTTTATTTAGATGATTGGACAATATTTAGTTTATTGGAGGATCATGTTGAAGTACTAAGATTGATGTTAAAAAGGTTCATATAGTGTCATGTTTCATTGAATATTAATAAATTCATATTCAATGCACCATTTGGTATTTTTCTAGGGCATGTGGTGTGTAAACAAGGTCTGCTGGTTGATCCTACCAAAATTGTTGTCATTGTTAACTTACCAACACCTAAGTTACTACACTAGTTAAAAGGTATAGTTGGTCATACAGGTTATTACATGAAGTTCATAATGGGATATGCACAGGTTACTGCACCCATGGAGAAACTATTGAAGAAGGATACTAAATATCAGTGGAATGATGAGTGCCAACAAAGTTTGGATATTTTGAGGGAGAAGATGGTTATTGCACCAATTTTGGTGTTTCCATATTGGTCCAAATAATTTCATATGCATGTGGAGGCATATTCAATAGCATTTGGAGTAGTATTGACACAACCAGGAGAAGGTGACATAGATCACCCTATAACATTTGCAAGCAAGAATCTGTCAGATTCAAAGAATAATTACAACACGACAAAAAGGGAAGGTTTGGCTATGGTGTATGGATTTCATAAATTCAGACATTACCTGTTAGGAAATAATTTTAAGATGTTTATAGACCACTCTGCTCTTAGATATTTGGTCAATAAGTCAGTGTTGGGGGGAAGAATATGAATATGGTTGCTGTTATTTCAAGAGTTTGATTTTGAAGTTGTTGTGAAACATAGAATATTGAATGCAGTGCCAGATCATCTGTGAAGGATTACAAATGGAGAAGAACCAAACATTTTGGAGGATAATTTCCCTGATGCACAACTATTTTCAATACAGATTACTGATGAGTATTTTTCTAACATTATTGAGTTTTTGAGTTCAAGATTTGCGCCAAAGGAGTTGAATATTGCACAAAATAAAATTTTGGTAGTTAGAGTTGCAGACTACCAACTGATTGCAGGTCACTTGTACAAACTTGGTGCAAAAAACATTTTTAGGAGATGTGTGATGGAGCATGAATGTCCTATCACTTTGGCAGAAGCACATGAAGGAATAGTTGGAGGACATTACACAAGGAAAGATACTGCTCAAAAGATATTTCATGCAGGATTATGGTGGCCAACAGTTTACAAGGATGCCAAGGAGTATTGCCAGAATTGTGATGTCTCTCAGAGAGTGGGAAAGCCATCTAGGAGGGATGATATGCCATTAAGACATAAAGTAAATTTGAAAGTGTTTGAAAAATGGGTAGTCAACTTTGTAGGTCCATTAACCTACCAACAAGAAGATCAAGAGTTAGGTATATCATTACAGTGACATAATATTTAACCAGATGGGATGAAACAACAACAATGAAAGATTGCAGTGCAAAGACTGCAACACACTTCTTGTTTGAGAAGGTAGTTACAAGGTTTAGATTCCCTATAATTATGATGAGCAATCAGGGGAATTATTTCATTAATAGTACCATCCAAGAAATGATTGAATAATTTAAGATACATCATCATAAGAGAACTCCTTACCATCCTCAAGAGAATGGAACACTGGAAGAATTTAATAATATATTAGAGAATTTCTTCACAAATATTTGTAATGTGAACATGGATGATTGGAATTGGAAGGTACAAGTAGTGTTATGGGATTATAGAACTACATGCAAGAATCTTACAGGGTAGACACCTTTTATATTGGTGTATGGATAGGAAGCAGTGGTTCCCTTGGAGTATTTGATACCTAGTATTCCCATTGCATCCATTACAAACATGACATACAAAGATGAAACACATGAAAGATTGGATCAACTTATGGAATTGGAAGAAGAAAAGATTATAGTTGGGTTCCATAAAGAAGTATGGAAATAAAAGGATAAATATTGGCATGATAGAGATATTAAAAGGAAAATCTTCAAGGAAGGAGACCTAGTTCTCTTATATGATAGTAAATATTTGCAGCACCCAGGGAAGTTCAAGATGCATTGGCTAGGGCGTTTTGAGATAAAATATGTCACATATGGAGGTGTTGTAAAACTATAGGACTTAATAGGAAATGAGATTCAAGGTTTGGTGAATGGTAGTTGACTGAAACTATATAGAGACAGTCCACCAAACCACCCTCAATATTTGTAGCGTAGAAGATTAAAGTTGTACCTATTGTATATAGTAGGAGTTAAAAAGAAGAAAAAGAGAAGAAAAAAAGTGGAAAAATGAGAAAAAGACAAAAATAAGTAGGTAGATGGATAAGTGGTAGATAGACAATTAAAGGATACATAGAACAAAATAATATAGACAGAGGTAAGATAGAACCTGAAGACATTGCGCAATGAAAAAAGAGAACACATCGCGATGGGATAGAAAATGATCAGAAAAGTGAAAACAATTGAACAACAAAGTAAGGTGCATTTATGACATAGTTTATAAAAGGGAAAAAACACGGAAAAGGAAAAAAAATATCTGATTTTGAGAAAGGAGGAGCAAAGGAGAAAACATAGTGAGATTATGTGCAAATATTGTCTAGAGTCCATCCCATTTGCAACAAATTTTTCCTGAGTTAGGAAAATGACACCGCCAAAGTTTGGAGCACCCAAATAGTTTGCCAGAAGGACCAAAAGTGATAATAAATCGATGGAGGAGGCGACTGGGGTGGTTGATGTGGATGATATTTCATCAATAGAAAGTGAATCAATTATACTGATGGCGGTCGAGGAAACAAAACCAGAGGAAGAAGTAGCATAAGTAAACCATGAGTGAGAAGGTCGAAACCCTAGTGCAACAACAAAACCTAAAGAAAAAAAACCAAAAGCGACATACACATAGGGAGAACATAATGAAGAAGTTAGTGAGAAGAAAGAATTAGATAAACCTATAATATAATAAACACCATAGATTGAGGATGATAATTACATAGATCAGGACATGAAGGAGGAAGAATAAATCGAGACAACATGTCCATCTAAGAGGAAAGCAAGACCATCCGTAACAACATCATGCACACTAACACAAGTTTCTCTATCATTACCCCACATTCTAGATTCGATCATAGATATAGAAGACATGTTGGGGTTTGTTCCCAAGATGAAATACACAGATCGTGACATGATGTTGGCCCTTGACCAAGTTTTGGAGATCCTTGGTCACTTTTGACCTATTTTGGGACTTCGATAGACTGTCGAAGGTGGAACACAAGTTGAAGCGAAGATCTTGGGATCTTGGCCCCTTGTTAGGGATTTTTGGGTTTTGGGCTTATGTAGTGGGTATGGGGATGTTGACCCATGGGTTTACCCATGTTTAGGCCCATTTTGTAATGTATAAATAGTAAGGTAGGCGATGTAAGTGTGGTGAATCAACGAAAATGTGTGATTCTAAGTGATAAGTGCAAATAATAGTTGTACATGCTGTGTGAGACTTGCAAGGCTAAGTGAAAGTGGCTGTAAGAGATTGAGTAAAGGATTTTTGATGTAACCTAGCTCGGGGAAGGATGATCTAGCGAAGTGTGCACATATATCCTGTCCTATGCGGAGTAGGATCTTGTGGCTTTGTGAATGTAGAATATTGACAGAAGACAATAAAAGAGAAGAAGAGTTGGTGGACGTAGCCCCAGGCTGGGGGTCAACCACATATATCCTGTGTTTCTATACTTTGTGCGATGTATTGATGTATCTACTTGCTTAAGTGATTTGATATAAATGAATGATAGATAGATCTGTTGATGCTTTATGCTTAATAATATGGATGAATTATAGATCTAACCTATTGGAATGTGCTTAGTTCTTAAATGCTCTATGCTTAATAATATGGATGAATTATAGATCTAACCTATTGGAATGTGCTAGTTCTTAAATATAATAGATCTGGGTGAATAATGCGATGCTCTGTAATTAAGGTATTTATTTCAGCGGGCAGATAATCGGATACAACACCGATGATCCAGAATCGCCTAAGTGATTTGATAGAGTATTGTGATCACATATCAGTATTCCACGGTTATTGCGCATTATTATCGAGTCCCAGTCCACCCCTTCCTCTACCTCCCGTGAGACTTCATCTTCTTCAGCAGGTGCTGTCAAAGGGTCGATATAGGGTTGTTTTGCGTTCTCGGAAATTGAACCGTCCGCCTCGTACAACATATGACATATAGGTAGAAGCAGCGCTTCGTGTCTTCGCCAATTTGATATATTTATAGAAAATAGGGGAAAAGGCCCATTAGGATATATCACTTTTGAGCCAAAATGGTGGATAGCAGGGTTGTATAACTCTGGCATCATGAATTTGTTAGAAATACCTCACTTTGATAGGGGGAAGGATGTCAATGCATGCATGAAGAAACTAATGACAAGAGTTCATGGAGGATTTTTGTGGATGGAAATACCTGTCCCGATTGATGTAGAATTAATTATGAAGATTACAGGGTTGCCAATAGATGGAGTGAAAAATGAGCAATATTTAGATGATAAAATGAAAGAGAAGGCCATTGTAGAGGAATTAAAGGATCAATTTATAACTGACAGGGGAAAAATAGACGCGATCATCAATAACATCAATGACCCAACCACAAGATTCATGATAAAGTTAATGGCTTGAAAGATACTTAGAAAATGTCACAAGGAAGAGGCACCAGCAGGAGTGATAGAAACAGCCACACAATGCGCGAAGGGGACAATTCTCAGTTGGGTGTTGTGTTTTCTCAACCTATTTTTGGAAGATTGCAGAGATGCACAATATTCTGGGACAAAGTTCCATTATTCTTGGTTGTTTATTTTGATATCTTTAGTAGGATGGGAAGAACCTAAGTATTCAACATTCTATGACATGACAAGAAAGTGTCGTGCAACAAGATATGAAAATCTGTGGTACAATGCAATTCCTAAGCATAGGAAAGTGAACTCAAGCATTTTTGGCATGTATCTTGGAGAGATACAAGAAAATATAGAATACATATGGAGGATATCACCATAAGTGGTGAAGGAGAATGAGGGGATAGAAAACTTCAAGGTGTCTAAGCGCAATATATGGATACAAGCAAGGATAGACCCCAAGAAGACATGGTTACAGATATAGTATTACATCACAGTAGAAGAAGTTTGATGGGTAATAGAAGAATGGACAAATCAATGGAAGGTATGAGTGGTTTTCAAGAAAGGAACAAAGAGAAAATAACAAGCAGAAGCTGGCACATCGCAGAAATCAAGTATCCCAACAACCAATACGAGGAAAGCATCAAAATGCATGCAACCAAATGAAAGTGTAATGATAGTCAAGAAGAAGAGGAAGATGGAAAATATACCAAGGGTCTCATACTAGGAATTGAGCATGCAAAAGGAACAAATGAGGAAGCATAGAAGAAGGATACCATACCTAGCTAGGAGAAACCCGTGCAGACAGAAACACCACCAAAGAGAAAATCAACAATGCAGATAGGAGAACAAAGAAAGAAGATGAAAGCACAAAAGAAGGCCCCTTAACTCATAATAACTGAGGACGATGCATAATTGGTGGAAGACAAAGTACATGATCGAGGAGAATAATTCTTATAGGTCGCAGAGTCATAAAGATAATAACTGATGAAGAAATTGATGGAGGTAAAATAAGTCCTAGAGATCCTGCAGAGCACAACAAAAAGGTACAACATAGAAGGATCTAATCCATGAAGAAAAGGATACTGTGTAGAAAACAATAACAGGAAGTGAGACTTTCCATATCATCCAAGGAATTCTGCAAGTATACAAGGACACAACGCAAAAAACTTTGAAGGATATAGATCGGTTGGACTTGGTTTTGTCCAAGATTCCAACCAAGGAATTATACAAGATGTAGATTAGTGTTGCACATGAAGTTAAATAAAGGGCAAGGATAGATGCGACGAACCTAGAGGCAGTGAAGGATGTGAAGGAGGTACTGGAGATAGACCTCAAATAAGTTCAACTCAAGAGAGACGAAGAAAAACAATGCACGAAGAAATTAGAACAAAGGTTTGAGGAAATATTTCAATCTATCCCAGATAGTGCACTAGCAGGGGAGTTCAATGCAGAAGAGAAGATCCAAAATATATCACATGCTATGGATAGATACAGATAGGATATCATAGAACTAGCAGAGAAGGTGATCCCTAGGACTCCACCATAAATCAAAGCACAGAGGGAACAACAGGTTGTGGAATACATAGATAACATTGAACAGGAGATGAACAAAATGAAAAAATAATTGTAGATGTGGACTAAACTGCAAGAAGATGTGAAGATTCAAGAACCAAACCAGAAGGATGGAAAAATAAACACTATATTCCAAGATGTGAAGTAAAGACAAAAGAACATGGCTATCTTAAATAGGATGAAGAGTGCACGGGAGATGAAGAACCTACAAGTAAAACTAAAGGTAGTCCATATGGAGAAGTAACTAAGGAAGGCTCAGTTGGAGCCACTTTAGGAAGGGGTGAAGATAATTATCCTAGAGTTGGAAGAAGCGAAGGTTATAATAGAGAATATACACTTGGAGAGTGTATAAGTGTTGAAGGAGCACAATACAACGTAGTTAGTGGAAAACATTGCAGAAAGAAACATGCAGGAGAAAGCACAAGTACAAGGGTTGAGAGGAAGATTTGAGGTGCTAAAGAAGTTAGTGTAGGAGGCAAACACTATCTGAGTGGCTCGGGATAGTACACAAGTAAGTATTGGGGACCTATTGGATTAGGATATTTTGGAGAAAAGTTCGAGGAATAAGGAAGAGCGAAACAAATGAGGCAAGCAACTAGGGAATGGACCAAAGAAGTAGAGTGCGCTAGGAAAGGAGTAAAAGAAATGCGCCAGAAGGTAGAGAAGTGCATTGGATAATAATAGAAAACAACACAAGGAAAAGAAGAGTCAAAGTAGGAAATGGTTGGATCGAAGACCAACCACGCACATGAGGCTGTAAACTGGACAAGCCTAATCCACTAGGGTTAGTGTTTTGGGTTGTGATGTAAGGGTTTTTACCCATTTTGGTAGTATAAATATGAATTGTAATATCTGAGGAGAATATCATAATCTTAGAGCAATACTTAGACTTATCATCTAGTTTTGGAGAAGTTGAGTTCAGTTTTGAGTATTTGGTATGTTTTGAGTTGAAGTATCAATTTTGGTTGAATAGATGAGGAGCTAATGGGGAATCAGGTGGATTGTAACTGAGGGCCAGGTTGGAAGTTGTGGATCTTTGTGCGACACTGGTCAACCTCATACCTATACCAAACTTATGATGTAATGCATGCAACACAATATTTTGATGAAGAATAATAAAGAAGCATAAGATCTTTGTGGACGTAGCCCAAGGGGGGATGAACCATGGTAAAACCTGTGTTAATGTGTGGAATGTGTTCTTTATGTTTTACTATTCTTTATGATGAATGAATGGATAAATAAATGCATTTGTTAGAGTTTATTTACAACGTGCACTAGAGTAGTTATGTTACTTTCTACATAATGAATGTTAAAGGATAATTGAATGGTAGATATGAATGATGGTATCGTAGAATACATATTGAGGTAGAAGAGTAGTATGACTAACATCCCCATGAGCACCATCCCTTCAATAAATGCAGACATTTGGGTCCTGCAGTCATCCATAAGGCATCTCAAGTGAGACTGTGATGTGCACTCTGTGCACAATGTTGCCTTCTGGTCTCCAAAAGGGCCGATGGTTTCTAGGGTTTTGCTGGATAAATAAGGTAGATCCCGGGTTAGACCATACATCCAACATCATCATACTATGACCAGTTCAAAACTAGAGCATCATTGTGCCATTAATGTTATTAGAAATCCCATATTGTGCAAATATGTCTATCATAGTGAAAAGGGGATTTTTTTATAAACTGTGGTCTTTCAGAGCCATTGCTATCGGAGGAGGAACAATGATCGATTATTTTGTGCCTCGAAGAGAAGGAATCAAATAATATTCCTTTTAAGAATTGATTTGTGTGCTAGTGAAGTAAGACATGAGGGATTAAATGTGCGTCGTCGAAGCTTCCTATTCATAGCTCAATAGACTTAGGAAATTTTACAACTTTGAATAAAGGGAATCAAAGAATATTCCTTTTAGGAATTGATTTGCATTCCAATGGTATAAAGGTGTGGATGGTTGCATAGGCCTTTGGGAGTTTTTTTTATTTCAGAGTATAGAAGCTTACCGTTTTATTCACACTATGATGTTAGAGCATCGAGGAATATTCCATTCTTATATCAAATTTTGTGCCAAAATATTAGGAGTTCGAAGGGTTATGCAAAAGTATTTCTGAGTGTTCTATCAGAGTGAAAAAATTGACCCTTTTATTCATACTTCGAAACAAGAACATCTAAGAATATTCCATTTCCTTATTTTGATTCATGTGCCCAAAGTAAAAGTTTGAAAAAGGATTGGGGTGTGTATTCGTATCTTATCCATCGATCTTCACAATATTGGGGAGGTTTCACGGCTTCGATAGCAAGGGTATCGAAGAATGTTCCCTTCCTCGAGAAAAGTTTTGTCTCAAGAAAATGAAAAAATAAAAGTACGAATGAATATGTGTTTTGAAACAACATGGATCAATTGATGTCGACCAAGTCATATGGATTTCATTGTGTACTCATAACATTTCGCAATTCACATGTTTATCTCTTTACCGATGATCGATTTTCGTGTTAATTAACAATAAGGTAAGTTGTAAATTTTTTTCATCAGAATGTATTCATCGGAGTTGGAAATTGATCACAAGAAATATTACTCCGAAATAGAAAATAATAAGAATGTAAACTGATATTAATCCAAAAAGAGACTTTGAAGGTTGAGAAAAAACAAATAAGTGTAGCAAAGAGAGTGAACACTCAATTTCAGAATGCAAGTAGAAGTAAAAGAGAGGGATTATAGACTGTATAAACAAAATAATAATTTCCCTATCCCAATACCTTTCCATGTGCGTAATAATATAATACCTTATAAAAAAGAATAGTACAAGGGGAACCCACTCAGAATATGTCCTGAATGATATATTCTGAATGGTTTGTTGTGGGGGAGTCACAAAAAATGGCGACTTACTAGGAAGAAACAATTATCCCTGATCCAAAAATCAACTCAGATACATAATTACATTTTTCATGGGTTTTAAACAGTTTTAACAATGTACATATTATGGATCCCACATCATCTCAACTAGTAATAAAAAAAAAAGGTGACCCGACACAAATGATATCCTGCATAATTATTGTGAGAAATAAAATATTTTTCATTAGTTTCTTATATAAATATGGATCCTATGGGAAGAAACACCACATAAGAGTATTTACTGACTGTTTATAGACTGAAGTGTGTTCCTCACCTATCTTTTCCTGACATGGCTTCGCTGCCAAAGACCGTCCATAGCCCCAACAAAGTTTCCTTGGTATCATACAAGAATGGTCCCGCTACCAGCGAGCATCCATAGCCCTGATGGGTTTAACTGTACTTCCCACACTGATAATAATTCTTTCAACTTCCTCATGATTTTGCTTTAGCTTTCACCCTTTTAGATATGTAATTTATGTATTGCTTTTGCAACTAGGGTGAGTAGGAAGCAAGGTGATACGAGATTTAATTTTATATGCTGGTCGTAGTAATTGATTTATCTTCACGGTTCCACCCACATAAGTCACAAATTCATTTTCATTTTCAGGGTGTTTTGGGAAGTGTCACTAGAATTATGCATAAGACATATGAAGTTAGGACTTCGCTTGAATTTGTGTCTAAAATTGGCATAGTATGAGAGTGATCACACAATTAAGGATAACTGTTATCAATTTCCTAAAAGTGTTAATGTTATTGGTTTGAAGTTTCTCCTTGGAATAGGTAAATTGGTCACTTATTCCTGTACAACCATCAATCATCTAAATATGCATTGATCACATGGTAACTTGATTGCTTCAACATGAAAAGGAACTTTGACAGGGAAATGCATTAACTTTATTAGAAATTCTTGGGTTTCTATCATAGAAGTGACTACTTAATTAGTGGTAATGAAAAAAGAGTTATTTTGAACTGAAAAAGGACAAAAAAAAGTTCAAACAAAAACATGAAATACAAAATAAGGAAAGGATTGACTGAAACAAAAGCTGCAAAAGGACAAAAGGAAAATTAAAAAAACCTATTATGTAAAAAACTATATCACCAAATGTGATTAGGAGAATTATCTTTTGAGTAATTGTCCATTGACAGGGAGATCCTCCAAATATCCTTCCAATGACTTGAGTTTAAAGGTTCCTGGTCTGATCTTCTCATGAATTTGGTAAGGGCCTAGCCATAGTTTTTTGATTTTTGTGTGTTTTCATTTGATTTGATTTGATCTATCCCATTTAAGAATTAGGTCACCTTCTTGGAAATATTTGTTACCCACTGAACTTTTGTCAAACCATATTTTAACCAATTCTTGATGTTTCATTAGGTTTTGTTTGGAGTTTTCCCTTTATTATTCTAACTTAAGGAGCATATTCAATCTCTGTTGCATGACTAGCCACTCTTCATCTTGCACATACATAGATAATTGTAGGGAAGGAAGGAAAGTGTGAGTCGGTAGGGTTGCTTCTTGTTCATACACCATAAATAAAGGATAATTCCCTAGAGAAGTTTTTATTGTTACCCTATCGACCCATAAATCATTTGGGAGGGATAAGTGAAAATTCATTTCGTGTTCTATCACAGTTCTTTTTAGGATTTTGATAAGATTTTTATTAGTGGACTCTGCTAACCCATTTCCTTGAGGATATTAATTTGTTGAATATTTATTTTTTATATTCTTATCAAGAGCATATTCAATCAATTTCAAAGAAGAAAAATATATGGCATTGTCAAAAACTAATTATTTAGGAATGCCAAATCTAGTTATAATAAAGGAATCAAGGAATGCTATCACCTGATTTTCATTGATATCTTTGAGAGGTATTGCTTCAGTCCATATTGTGAAGTAATACGTAGCTGCCAAGATATATCTATGAAAATAGGAAGAGTTAGGATTGATCTCTCCTATTACATACAAATTCCATTTCTAGAAAGGGTGTTCAATGATAACAGGTTGCAGGGGAAACACACACTTCTTCTCCTTTCCAACTGATTTTTGACATTCCTGGAACTTTCTTGTATATGCATGAGAATATTTGATAAGGTACGCTAGTAATATCCTGCTCTGAGTATCTTATGGGTTGTAGTATCACCTCCAAAATTTCCTCCAGCAGGTCCATCATGAAGTTCAGATATGACTTTGTCAACATCTTCTTTTTCAAGGCATCTCAAGAAGACACTATCATAATTGATTCTGCATAATATTCCTTGGATGAGCTGATATTGGGATGATTTGAGTCCGAGGGCCCTCTTATTTTTCTATAACATATAATATGGGGTTGTGTCATAGGTTATATAATACTTCATTTCATAGTATCATTGATCCTAGTTTATAGGAATGTAATGGAATTCTCTTTCAAATAATCTTTGATCTTGATACAATGCATCTTCTTGTGTTTCATTTCTTACTAATTCAACAAATATTTTTCATAACCCTTGACCTATAAATACTTTAGAAGGATTAATTTCAAGATGATAATCTTGTAAGGTTTTTATCCAGTTATCCCTTTTCTCCCCCAAATCCTTTTGTATCAAAAGATTTATTACAATAGGATAGAGTACAAATACCTTGGTTTTGGACTTGATAGGGTAAGTTCTGAAATGATTTACATATTTAAACACAAAAAATCTTGCTTATGTACTTCAGGGTAGTCCAATTCTACTCCTTGTAATCATGAACTCATAAAGGTGACAAGAAATTCATCCCCTTCTTGTTTCTTCTGAGTTAGCACAACTGCAAAGGTGATGTTTGAGGTGAATGTGTAGAATAGAAAACCCCGATTAAAATATAGGCTTAACAATGTTGGATCTTGTACTATTTTTTCTTTGATTCTATCAAAAGACTCCTTTTCTCTAGGTACCCATTTAAACTCTGCATTCTTTTTTATCATATCCTAGAGAGGTTTCACTATTTCGATGAAGCTTGGGAGAAATCTCCTCAAAAAATTTATCTTCTTGAGAAAAGACTGTATCAATTTTTTGTTATGAGGTGGAGAATTTTTAACAATTGCTTTTCTCCTTTTAGTCTCAATTATCATACCATGTTTGGAAACAATGAATCCCAAAATCCCGCCTTCATCAACTACGAAAACAATTTTTTTTGGATTGAGAGATATGTCGTATTTCCTACACCTATTGAATACTCTTCTCAAATGGGCTATATGATTGTTTTTGTCTTTGGAGAAGAAAGTGAAATCATCCAAATAGAATAATACATAGTCTCTGATGAGACCTCTAAAAGAAATGTCCATTTATATTTGAAACGCCTCCCCAACGTTTATTAGGACAAAATACATTCTTCTGTATGTATATGTTCCCCATTTAGTCCTAAAAGAAATTTTTAGTTGGTCATCATGGGAAACATGAACTTGGTTGTAACCAAAGAAACCATCTAGCAAAGATAGCATTTCAGAAGTAGATACACATTGCAATATTTTACCCATCGGATGCACTAGATAATTGTATGTCTTTGAAGCTTTATTGACATTTATGAAATCGAAACAAAGCCTAATGCCTCCACTTTTCTTCCTTAAAGGGACAAGATTTGAGATCCGTTGTGTGTGCCTGACTGGAAAGATTATTTTGGTAGCTAACAACTTATTCAACTTAGAATTTACTTGTGGCTCTAATCTTGGGTGCATTTTCCTTAGATTCTATTGAAAAGGCTTGGTTTGTGACTTCATAGAAATGACATGTTGAATAATATTTATGTCATATGTCTTGAGATCATCATACGTCCAAGCAAATATGTCTTTGTATTCTTTAAACAAATTGATGAATGCTTGTCTTTCTTTAGGGGAACATTTATTTCCCAAGTTAATGGTCTAGGGGGTTTTCTCAGATCCCAAATTAATCACTTCAAATTGCATTGAATAACTATTGGTCATACAATTTTTCGCCTTCTTAAATTTGTCTTGAAGGTCATAGAGTTTTTCCAATCTGATCACACTTTTGGGGATGTTGTTAATTGAGCTTGATTTGTTTTTCTCTACTGATAGATTGATTGAGTCTAGAACATCTACATTGAGTTCTCTATCATGCTGATATTAATCTATAATGGATTCTTTGAAGGTGTCTTCTAGGTGTAGGAAACTGATGATGTTCTTTTCATCGTCAAAGACCCTTTAGTCGGTTACATTATCCGATATTGAAGGTTTGTCAAGCAGTTCCAGGGAAAATGTACCAAGTAATAAGTTTTTCAGAAGGAATAAGTGTTGGATATGTTTTATATTCTTTGCATGACTAGAACTAGTGTCTATGTTGCGTCGGGAATGCATGAGGGTAAGAGGTTTTTCCTTAGTTTTTGTGTCCATTTTTAGGGCAATTTTTCGACACTTGGTTTTTCGTCGATGGTTTTCTATTTCTGGTTAAGGAATTAGGGTTGTTGTCTAATCCAAGTCATTGGATTAGAGTTTTGGATGCCACTGGATCCTATATGTATATTGTATTGTAAACAATATATGTGTGAATGAATATAGAATATGTTGGTTTTCCTGGTTTCGGTTTCTAGGGGAAAAATATTTGTATAGTGTGAGTATTTTCCATTGTATCTTTTCTGTTCTTTTATTTAAAATCTACATTTGGTATCATAGCAATTATTGGCTTCAGGGGGACACATTTTTGGTTAGGGGTTTGGATCGATACTTTGATAAGCCTTGTTACAGTGGGGAATCTGCAGTATTGATTCTTCAGGTGAAGAGAAATGGTGAGAAATTCAAAAATAGAGATTGATAAATTTAATGGGAAACGTTTTGAGCTATGGAAGCTCAAGATGGAGGATCTATTGGTAGATAGAGATCAATGGGTCATGCTGGATCGAGGTACTACACCTACATTAATGTCAACGAATTACTGGAAAAAGTTGGATCGGAAGGAAAATAGCACAATTCGATTGTGTCTCTCAGATTCAGTATTACCGAATGTGTTAGGGGAAGATACAACCAAGGAGTTATGGGATAAGTTGGGGAAATTGTATCAATCTAAGTACATGGTAAATAAATTTTTCCTGTGGAAAACACTATATAACCTGAGGATGTGAGATGGAGACTCAGTGACATAGCATATGGACGCCTTCAATATTGTGGTAAGTCAGTTGTTATATGTTGAGATTAAAATTTTAGATGAAGATAAATGTATCAGTTTATTGTTCTCTTTACCAAATTCGTGGGATAGTCCGGTTTGTCAGGAAATGAAATACACTTCCACACTAATCCTAGAAGAAGAGAAGAACGATTTAATCAAGAATTAAAATGACAAAATAAATCACACAGTACAATGCGATTTTACCATGGAACCCTGAACTAGGAGAAACCAACATTCCTTTGAGAGTTTTTCTCTCTTGTTTTCATATTCAATATGAATAAAAGGTTATATGTCTAACATTGGTCCACACATAAGACACAATCGACATCATACCCTCTTTCCTGTGCAATAAAAACTATGCAGCCAATTCATCTGACATATGCATGATTAACAACCTACAATTACACAAGCATTCACCTACATAAGTGCATTATGCGATTACCCTTTACACTGCTACAAAATGCCTCTTTATAGGATTTACAACAGGAAAAACCCTAAAGACTGGCACTCAAAAATGGTTACATATCCATGCATATAATTAGCTACAAATGCCACAAATCCTGAGATTATGTTACATTCAACTTCCAAGTCGGGTTACCAGTCAACTACCAGTTGGCTTTCATTCGGTCTCTATTCGACTGTCTCACACCCGCACTTTGACCTCTTTTCGGTTGACTTTCCATCGATATCTTCGACTTCAAATTTACCCGGTCGACTCCCTCGACCTTCAAATTACTGTTGATCCACCTCGACCTTGACTGTTGTTGATCCACCTTGACCTTTGACCGTAAGTTGATCTACCTCGACTAGACTTTCACTATAAAGAATATCACAACCCAACATTCTCCCACTTGTTGTCTTCTTTGCTGAAACATGAGATTGTTGAACTTTCGTTCATAGACCTAGGGGAACAATTTACATTGGCTCTCTACACCAAGAGAACTTCACAACACTCACAAAATTGGTCAATGAGTCTGTTATGTTTTCCAACGTGTCTACTTTGTCCAGTAGCACCTTGTTACTTTCCACCATTTCTCTCATGAAATGGTATTTTACATCAATGTGCTTAGTCTTTGAATGATAAGTAGGGGTCTTTGTCAGAAATATCATGCTTTGACTATCGCAACTTACCTTCATAGATTTCTCCTCAAACCTGATCCCTGAACATAACCTTTGAATCCATACTTCCCTCGACCCTTCAGTTGCATTTTGAAGACTATAAAATCACAATTCCAAGCTATGGAAAGGAAGAGAAAACATTCAAATTTGAAAGCAAAGTTACTCTGGAGAAATTACTTCATATTGAGTCTGCATCTCTTTGTCCCTCAAGTCTGAACACAGTTTTCAACCCCCAAGCTCTTTCTCTATTGTTGAGAGAACCTCATTATCTCTCTCCTATGAGCTTGCCTTTGGTGGAGGATTGAAGTGATGGAGGCCCAGTTGGAAGGAACTTGGTTTCTTGGTTTCGAACTGTGCCGACATGGAAGTCTGTAATGTTGTCACTTCTGCTGATCAATTATTAATAGAAATACTCCTTTCCCATCCTATTGGTATCGTGAAAATATATGATTATTATCCATGGGCATGTTTGTAATGTTTATTAATGGATTATGTTATCTAATGTGCTAACCCATTTATACTATCACCATGTACTTACTATGCTCGTTTGTTAAGAACTTATTCTAGGTATAAAGCTTTGGGTCGAAGTGCTCAAACGATGGAACATCATCAAACATTGGATCGATGTAGGCCTCTTTCTTATCTTGCACATTAGTTTATATAACATACAATGGAATTGAGTTGATTTCTACAGTCATACCTGTTTGTTGTGGTTTACCCTTGGCCATAGAGAGTTTTTCCCTCGTAACACCCACTTGCTATCGATGAGATTTCTTCCACTAGGTAACTTGACTAAATCCCATGTCTCATTCTTGTACAAGGATTCCATCTCTTTGACCATGGAATCCTTCCATATTTTACCCTCTATTGAGTTGACTGCCTCACCAACTGACTTTGGCTCATCATCAATGGAAGTTAGCACAAATACATAACATAAGTTGGGAGGACTATACCTTTCAACTGGTTTTCTTATTCTTTATGACCTCCTTACCACTGGAGTTAGTTGTTCCACCTCTTCCTTAGATTCATTCGACTCATCTTAATCATCTAAATCATTCCTCAGCTCAAACCACACCATATTAGGATTATTCTCGGTCTGAACACCTTCCTCAGGCTCATAATTACCTTTGAATTCTACGAAGACCACATCTCAACTGTACATTGTTCTCCCTTATGCAGGATACTAGAGCTTATATACTTTCATCCCTTATTTATATCTGATGAAAATACATTTGATTTCCTTCTTGTCCAACTTGATCCTCTTTTCATTGGGAACATGCACAAATGCATCATAGCCAAATACTTTGAGATGTTCCACTGAAGGATTATTACCAGAACATACCTCATTTGGATTTGTGTCGACTATCACCGATGAAGGAGACATATTTACGAGATATATTGCAGTGTCGACTGCCTTTGCCCATAATTATTGTGCGAGCCCAACACCACTGAGCATGCTCCTTTCCTTGTCCATCAATGTTCTGTTCATTCTCTCGACAATTCCATTTTGTTGTGGGGTATTGTTGGCAGCCACATATGTATTTGATTTTTTAAACATGATCAAAAGGCATTCCATTTCTATAGCTGCCATCACCCTGTCTATAAACACTTTTAGAAGTTTATTATGACTATTTGGGCTAAAGCCTATTTCATTATTTTCTACTTTTTGATTTTCGATTATTTTATGTTTAATTCATGAATGCAAGCATGAATTAAACTTAGAATTTGGATTGTCATTTTCATGATCTTTGCCTTAGGTTTATCGTTCAACAAACCATCATATGAAATTAAAATATAAATATTATAGATTGGTGGTTAGACACATTTTTCTTGTGATGAATACGATTATCATTTCAATGGTTTGATAATTTCAATTTGAGTAGAGTTTTGATTTGATCTCTATATATGTAATTGGTTTGCATTTGAATTATGAACATTTTTTGTATTCATAAATTTTGAACCCTTTGCAAATCAACTATATTCATTGCTAGACATGGGAATTAATACACACGTATCGTATCCTATACTTGATCCTTTGCTGACAGAGTAAATGAGTAATCTTTTCATTATGATTTGAGGGTTTTTGTCATTCCCTGTACGCGAGATTTTCATTACCAGGAGTGCTCCAGCCTCAAGAAAACCCTCGATGTTCATTATGATTACACATGGTCTTCATTTTGGTTGTTTTCCTTTTATTCATTTGGATCTTTTCTTATTGCTCCTACCATCCAAACCTAGAACTGTTTTGAGTAGCCCCTGTTACATTATGGCACCTGTGAGGTGAATCCAACCGAATGACTCTGAGTTTTCTATTTTTAAAACCCCGTAATTACATGCCAGAGACACGTTTTTGCGGGAGCATTTCTGAGCAAACCGTTACGAATTATCCAAAACCCCTTAAAACCCATTTCGGAAATGGGGTCATTTACCTTCAAAGCGAGAAGATTCTCCAAAAACGATACAGTTTCAAAGATACATCTCATTCTTTGGAGGGAAAAATATCATAATTTCTTTGAGGCTGAGGTAAGCATTTTTGTTTGTTTTGCTCAGAGATCCAAGCATGTTATTGGTTTTGTTGGGTTCCAAGTTATGTTTTCCATTCTTTTGTTTATGAGACTGCAGTAGAATTTCCTCTCCATCTCAATAAAAACTCCAGCTCTTGCATGTCTAACCCTACTGTCGAAAAACTGTGTGTTCATACACAAAAAGACTATGCTATCACATATCTACTCTTTTCTGCAGTTCAAAACCCATTGGGAGAAAGCCACGGTCTAATTTCATGTCTAAAAAATCATTGGAGGAAGTCTGAGATGTATTAAAGGATAAATAACCCTCCTATTAATGAGCCAAATCAGGGTTCATTAACAAATCAATTGTGAATAAAAATCGCCAGCATAAGGAACATGGTAATTCGATTTTAATTTGGCAAACGAATTGAGCAGGCTGGTAATGTGTTTGCTAAAAATTAATTTTAACCTTCATAAATTCAGATGCTTCTTTGTCTAATCTATGAAATGGTAAAAATATTTTTTGATTTGATTTGGTCGGAAAAATAAAATAGATAGATTTTGATTTTATGTTTGTATTTTTACTATTTTAGACTAGCTACAAAAACCTGTAGCTTATCTTTTTCTAAAAATTTGTTTGAATTCAAGTCATTTTTATATAAAATTTAGTAATTAGTTGTTAATAAATTATCTAACTTGTTCCTATTTCATTTTCAGGACATGATGTATCTTGATGTTGATTTTATGAGGTGGAACATGTTCGATTTAGATGATTAGTATCTCTTTCCCGTTCATTTTGTAAATGAGAAAAAACTTTTATTAAATTTTGAAGATACAATTTGGTTATGAGTGGCTGTAGGCCCTCCATTTTTATAATATTTTGATCTCAAGGGATTTGATCCTATCCTAAGAGATAGAAAGATGAGGTTTCAAGAAAACACTTTAAATACTTTGCATTTTGTGAGTGAAAGGCATCTTGACCTGGAACCAAAGATGGACGAATGATTTTTCAAGACTTAATGGAACAACATACAACATTTTGGCTTTAGTCCTTTGTTAATGGTGTTTTATTAATGTTTTATATCATCCTGGTATATTAATATGTCTTGTAGCTTTAGACTCAATGATATGTTTTGTTTCAGGACATTCATGTTATACATATTGTTCATGATTTGTTGTTCTAGATATTCACATTGTGATGATCTTTTCAATTTGAATATCATTGATGTCTCTTTGATGTTTAAGTTGAACAATGAAGTGAATGTATTACACATAGATTTCTCTGAATGTAATCATCTACAATCATAAGATCACAGAGTTAATATGTGTTCCCTATTCTGTTTCTAAAATCCTGGTTGCCAATACATTCTGTGAATTTATTCAAAACAGTTTCAGTATAAGTCTATTGTAGATTCACCTCGTAGGCGTGGAAACTGGATGATTTTGATTCATACAGAGGCACAAACACATTTAACAAATTGACATCAGGTTAGCTTCTTTATTTCTAATTTCTGTCATTTTATGTAGTAGTGAAACCATAAAGTTTAGATCAACTTTGACTATCTGTACATCTGTGTTTCATAACTTAGTTAATTCAAGTTTTGTTAGATTTTTAATCAGAAAATAAAAAAAATATTCAAATGTGCTTTCTTTATTTGCTTCTGCAAAACAATTGTTTTTACATTGATTTCGTAAGTTTCCAGTAAAACTTGCAACTTGTAAATTCTGTTCATAAGCAATATTTTTTGTTTTCCTCTTCTGCTCAAATATATTTATACATATAATTATATTAAACTTTATGTATATATTATTATTTAACATTAGTTAGTTATTTCTTTTCTTTATCTTAGGATCTTAGATTGGCTAACAGAGCCATTAAACCCGTCAGAACAGGTCACACCAAATAGCTTGGGTTACTTGGACAACCCCGGACTGGATCTGTTCTTCCAAGTCGACGGCCGATCAATTTCACCCGTCAACAGGAATATAGCGTGGTATTTTTTCATTCCATGCCACACTTCTTACAGAACTGATCAAATTATTTTCCACGGAATTCACCACCATTGTCAGTCCCAACACTTTAATCCTCTTATCTATCTATTTTTCTACAATATCTTTAAACTCCTTAAATCTATCGAAAACCTACGATTTATTCCTTAGGAAATATATCCATGTAATCCTGGAAAAATCATCTATGAAGGAGACATAATACATGGATCCACTGAGTAAAGGCACACTTACTGGGCCAAACACATCACTGTGCACCAGTTCTAGAGTCCCATTTTCCCTTGTTTCTCCAGATTGGAACCTTAGCTGACTTTGTTTTCCATATATGCAATGTTCACAAAAGTTGACTTATAAACCACATTCAGGAAAAACATCGACCATACCTTTGATTTTCATAGCTCAAATTTCTTTTTCTCCAATGTGTCCCATCCTCTCGTTCCATAACCTGGTCGGGTCAAGTTCATCATGTCTTTTCGAGTCGGTTTCAACCGACTTGGATAGAGTTGAGTTGAGTCGATTTGTTTCAACATCAAGTCAATTCGAGTCGTAGTCGAGTCAATTTAAGGAGCAATGATGTTTTTGCATCCTATTGAGTCGAAATTCCCTAATATCTTGTACAAGGTACCAATGCAAACTCCTCTCATTAATACCATTGCACCTTTTACCATATTGCATGAATCCTTCTGAAATAGAGTATGCACACCTGCATCACTCATCTTGCTGAAAAATATCAAGTTTCTTTCCAAACCCGTAATGTGTAGCACACCTGGAAGGGTTCTTTTCCTCCCATATTGGAGTGTCAATCAGACTCTTCCCCATACGAAAATTCTAGTTATCTAGTTGTCCCCCAAGAACACATCATTTCCATCGTATCGTTCATACTCAAAGAAACATTCTTATGTGGTGTCATATGATAGGATTATCCTGATTCGATCAACCAAACATATTGATCTGACTATGTACTGGTCGACGCCAAATACACATCACCTCCCTTGTCTGAGGTCATCTTTGTCTCGCTTGACTGCTTCTCGTCGGATCCAAAAATGACTTTTTTTTCCTTCGAAATACATTCCTTTTTATAATGCCCAAATTAACCGCATTTCCAGCATCTTCGTGATGAATGAACTGGGGATTTAGATCTACCCTTTGACATGAAATTTCTACTGGAGAATTTTCCTTTATCTATGTCTATTGTTCAACTTCTCACTACTAGAGCATATTTAGTTGATCCTTCCATGTTTTTTCTTCTCATTTATTTCCACAACAAAGAAGAAACCATGTCCTCTAGTGCTAGTGTGGTTGTACTACTCCCAATAGCCAAGACTAAGCTATCCCATGATTATGAAAAATAACATAACTGGCTGATGCATTTCTCCTCATCAATGATCTTAATATTCAAAAAAGATAACTGTCTTAACACGATATTAAACGTATTTAAATGCTCAATCAATGAACTTCCATCAGTCATCCTCAGAAGATACAATTGATTTATGAGAAATAACTTATTTAGAAGATATTTCGACTGGTATAAGCTCCCGAGGTTGTCCCATAGTTTCTTGGCCCAATATTCACTTGAGACATTCAACAACACTGAATCTGAAAGACAAAGCCGATTCGTACTTCTTGCTCTTCTTTCAAGTTTCTCCTGTTCTTCTATCGACATGCCTGTTGGATGGGTACCTGGACATGCCATTGTCCATTGTTCTTGATCTATAAGAAGATACTCCATTTTAAGCTTCCAAAGCTCAAAATTATGTCCATTGAATTTTTCTATCTCTATTTTGGAACTGCTCACCATTCTTTACTTTGATATTTAACACAATTTATGACTTACGACTCTTACTTTACCTAGGGTTTAGTTATAATATTCAATATTGAAAAAATCAAGATCTGATATACTCGCCAAAGCATAGCATCGCTATGATAACTCACTTGTCAGGGAAAACCTAAGATTTGATACCACATGCTAGGAAATGAAAGACACTTCCACACTAATCCTAGTAGAAGAGAAGAATAATTTAATAAAGAACGCAAATGACATAAGAAATCACACACTACAATGATATTTTACCCTGGAACCCTTAACCAGGAGAAACCAACATTCCTTTGAGCATTTTTCTCTCTTGTTGTCTTATTCAATATGAATACAAGTTTACATGTCTAACCTTGGTCCACACCTAAGACACAATCGACATCATACCCTCTTGGCTGTGCAAGAACGACCCTGTAGCCAATTTGGTTTACATATGCATGACCAAAAACCTAGAGTTAAACATGCATTAACCTAGATAAGTGCATTCTATGATTACCCTTTATAGTATTACAACATGCTATTTATAGGCTTTACAATAGGAAAACCCCTAAATATTGGCACCCAAAAATGATGACAGATCCATGCATATCATTGTCTAAAAATCCCACAAATCTTGGGATTCTGTTACAATCGACTTCCAAGTCGGGTTACCATTTGAATACCAATCAAACTTCATTCAGTGTATAGTTGGTCATCTCACGCCTGTAATTGCACCTCTTTTCGGTTGACTTGTTGTCAATATCTTTGAATTCAACTTTACCCGATTGAATCCCTCTACCTTTGACTTGCTATTGATCCACCTCAACCTTTAATGTTGTCGATCCAGCTCAACCTTCGACCGTTAGTCAGTCTACCTCAACTAGAATTTCACTGCAAAGAGTTTAGCAACCCAACATTGTTGTGGCCATAGGTAGTACTACAACTATGTTGAGTTTCGATGATGTGCTCTCATCCTTGTTGTTGGAGGATATGAGACGTAAGAACATGGAAGGACATAGAACATATGGATTATTTGCAAGAGGGCGCTCCCACGAAAGAAATAGATCTAAGTCCTCAAGTGGGAGATCTAGGTTTAAGGGTAGATCTAAATATCCTAGAAAGTTTGTAAAGGTATGTTGGAGATGTGGAAAAGAAGGGCACTTCAAGAAGCAATATAGATCTAAAAGCGTTGATAAAGTGAAGGGATATGAAGGTGCTCCCTCTATAGAAGAAAATACCTCCAAGGAAGAAGGAGATGTGTACATAGATTCTTCAAGCACACATGCATATAATGAGGCATGCGTAGTTGACTCAAGCACATATTTTAATATGACTCCCCATATTGAGTGGTTCTATGAATATGAAAGGTATGATGGAGGTAATGTTTTCCTAGGTGATGAATTGACAAATAGAATCATAGGACGAGGAAAATTCAAGTTTAGGCTCATAAATGGAAGGATTAGAACACTTCCTGGTGTTCTACACATCCCATGATTGGCTATAAATTTGATTTTTGTAAGGAAAATGGACGATGCAGGGGTACAATCAATATTTGAAAAGGAAACTTGTAGGATGGTTCGAGGATAAATGATGTTGCTGAAGGGAGTTTGTATTGGAACTCTATATATGATACAAGGAAGCACTATTATTAATGGGTGTAATAGTTCCATTGTTCCTGATATTGGAGCTAAAGAAGAAACAAATCCTACAGTCTCTGTCGAAAAAGTTATGTTGTGGCATCAAATACTGAGGCATATCAGAGAGAAGGGATTTCTACTACTACATGGTAAAGGTATGGTTGAAGGTATATCTAAATCCTCTCAAGATTTTTATTTATGTAAACATTGTGTATATGAGAAGTGGAATTAGGTAAGATTCCCCCCTGGTGCAACGAGGGCAGAAGGAATTTTACAACTAGTGCATAGTGATGTGTTTGGATCTGTGTCAATTCCATCATTGGGAAAATTTATGTACTATGTATCTTTTATAGATGAATTCTTGAGGAATACTTGGATATATTTCCTCAAGAAGAAATCTGAAGTCTTTTACAAGTTTAAAGAGTTTAAGTCTCTTGTTGAGAAGCAAATAGAGAAAATAATTAATGTGCCGAGGATGGATAATGGTGGAGAGTTCTATGAGAATGAATTTGAATAATTTTGTAAGAAGTGCAGTATAGAAAGGAAGAAGAATAATCCATATACACCTTAACAAAATGGATTTGTAGAAAGGATGAACAAGATGCTAATGGAAAAAACAAGGTGCATGCTTAGTGGTGCTGGGTTAGGGAAAGAATTATGGGTAGAGGCAGTGGGTACTGGATGTTACCTAATCAATTGATCACCCTCATCAACATTGGATGACAAGACTCCATATGAGGTATGGACTAGTAAGAAAACCTCTTTCACACATCTCAAGGTATTTGGCTGTGAGGCTTATGTTCATATTCCAAAGGAAAACAAGAGTAAGCTAGATAAGAAGGATGAAAAGTATATTTTTATTGGGTATAAAGATGGTCTCAAAGGTTATAATATTTGGAAACCATAAATAAGAAGGTTGTGTATAGACGAGATGTGGTATTTAGAGAAATTAAGGATGTTGTCAAACATGAATTCCTACCAAGTAAGGAAGAACCAGAGAAAATAGAGTTTGAGCCAAAGGATGATGAATCAAACTCTACAAAAGAATAGGAATCAAAAGAAGAAGATCCTCATACTCCATTTGATTTCTGTTCAAATTTTTTCTTTTTCTATTACTAATGATGATCCTAGAACTGCTAGGGAGGCAATGGATTCAGAGGATGGAAAACCATGGAAAAATTCCATGGTTGAAGAAATGACATCCTTGGATAAGAATGAGGATTGGTATCTAGTGGAGTTTCCAACTGGAAGAAATCCCATTGGTAGAAAATGGGTATTTAAAAAGAAGATGGATGCAGAAGGAAAAGGGTTATTACCAGGCTGAGGGAATTGATTTTGGTGATATTTTTTCTCATGTTGCCAAGTTAACTTCTATTAGATTTTTGTTATTTGTTGCTGTTGCGTTTGATTTTGAAGTAGAACAAATGGATGCAAAGAAAACATTCCTACATGGGGATTTGGAAGAAGAAATATACATGAAGCATCCAAAATGTTTTGTTGTGAAGGGAAATAAGGAGTTGGTATGCAAGATGAAAAATTCATTGTATGGTTTAAAACAATCACCAAGGATGTGGTATAAAAAATTTGATACTTATGTATTTGGACTTGGATTCACAAGGAGAAAAGAGGATCATTATGTGTATTTTAAATTAATTGGCGATCATGTTATTTATTTGGTCTTGTATGTGGATAACATGTTGTTGATAGGAAACAACAAGGAAATTATCCAGGATGTGAAAACTCAGTTGTCCTCTAAATTTGACATGAAGGATCTTAGTGCTGCAAATTTCATTTTGGGCATGGAAATTAAAAGAGATAAAAAAATAGGAAACTTTGGTTAAATCAGAGAAAATATGTGGAGACAATATTGCAGAGGTTTAATATGTAGGAATGTAAACTAGTCAGGGTCCCTATTCCTTTAGGTGTAAATTTATATGAGGATCAACGCCCCAAGACACAAGAAGAGGAGGAGGACATGTCTCATGTTCCATATGTGAGTGCAATTGGGAGTTTGAGTATGTTAGCACCATGATTTTCATATTCCTTTGTATATATTTCATGAATCTATGATAGCTAAAGGGGGGGACTCTTTTGGGAAAAGAGGACTATGGTACTGTTGATCAAGACTTGTTTATTCCTTTGAAGTTGATGTAGAAGTTTCCTCTTTATGAAATTTGAGATTCATCATGGTTTTTATATTAGTATGTGTTTCTTGTATATAATTTCCATGATTATGTTTTTCTTCTAGCATTTTCTGAGAGTAAGTGGTAGGAATTCATCCATGTTTGATGCTCCTTTCACACTGATGATGTTTGTTATGTGTTAATGGTTACTTTTACATAATTCATCTTTATTTGATGCTCTTTTTAGTAATTAATATTGGTGTCCTTTCTTCTAAAGCTGCATTGGAGATTCATCCACTGATTGATTCCTGTAGTGTAATGAAATTTCTTTTCCTTTCCATCTCTCATTTCATATAATTTATTTGATAAGCATATCACCTATTTTACCTCAAAACTATAGGAAGAAACCACCCAACTTTTGACTGTAAAAACATTGAAATTCAGGCCTTGACTCCATTCCCCAATGGTACCTTTTCCTTGTTTGTCCTACCAACCCTTTAAAAACAAAACAAAATCTATCTTATATCAAAATCTGACCTCTGTGTGCTTATTGATGTATCCTATGAGTTATTACCAGTCATTAGACATCCGAGAGAGCCCTCTTTGGTTGTATAGGTCATAATACAATCTAAAGTTGGTTGAAACAATTACCTTGGGGTTAATTTGATACAACCCAAATAAATTTCCGAGTGTTAACATTTTGGTTCCGTTGTCGGGGATCGAAAGTTACATTTTCCCTGGGATAAATGAAAAAGCTCAGGTTTGATTGTTGATGGTGGACAACAATCAGACATGAAGAGGTTGTAAATCATGCACTTGGTGACTCCATTTTCAGTTGTATCCAGATGTCATAATATCAATGGCAACTCCATTGTCTGAAGGTTTTAAATCTTGAAGAAGGTACTAATAACTCTACTGGAATTTATGAAGAACTTAGATGTTGCTACCATTATTTCAAGGTATGCATGTTTCAACTTTTCATAGATTCATGGTTTTCCAAATCCTTTACCCAAGGATGAATATTTTTTAAGAAATGGTCCGAAATTTAGTGGAGATGATCTGAGTTTGACTTTGAAGAATATATCAATTTTTCGCGACTTCACTAAGCTTCTTAGATTCAAACATGAAGATGTTTTCCTTAGACTATTTTATGATTCGTTCGAAGGAAATTGTAAAGGTTGGGTTGAAGGTTTTCCTGCTAGATCTATTAGAAAAATTACTACTTTTTGGGTTGAATTTTTGGAAACATGGATGGAAAAAGAAGAGTTAGTAGAAGACTCACTTTCCATTCAAGGTTTTAAAGAATGGAACGATACATACACCGATGAGGAAGTGGAAGAAAAGTTTCCTGCATTTTGTCTTCTTACTCAAAGTCATGCAAATGTAGCTCAGAAGCCAAGATCCTTTTTTTCCAAGAGATTTCCAAATATTTTCAGAAATATATTGAGGTTTTAGAGATTCAAATTCAGTCCCAAAATGTCCAATATCAGAGTCAGTCTTTTGAAATCCTTTTCCAGCCAAGACAAGAGGAGGTAGTGCTTCCCTCAGTTGTCAATATTGAGGAATCCTTTGAGAAGAAAGT